>OY856186.1:218375652-218514270 GCA_963693315.1 Diogma glabrata
GAATGGGAATATTAACTATGGTCTATAGAATAAAAGAAAGTCTAACACATATCAGGAATGTATGTATCACTTTTGTAATTGTGAAACGCCAAAATCAAAATCGGTTTTATACCTCACTGTATTTTAATGCATATCAATGAACTGTTGAAACTCACCAGAAAGATAATAAATAGTTTTGCCTATATTAAAGTACACTACACAAGTCATTCGTACCCCTATATCTTCAAAGGGCAAAATTCATGAACGAATAAAGATCAAAATCAATGAACTTAGATAAAACAATATATCATTAAAATTCTAATTAATAAAAGAGCAAAGTGAATTAAATAGTTTGATTTTTGTAACATTCCTTATATCGATGGAGCTCATAAAATTATTGCATGCTAGGGACTTTGATGATCTACAACCTGCTATATAGGATTACCAAAAATGAAATAAAATCACAACTATCACAATTATATATGTTACATAAACGAAATATGTACATACATATATTTTGATTATGTAATTGTATCCGGTGTGTTAAGTGGCCTAATGGTTAGTGCGCTAGACTGCGTACGCGGCGGACCCAAGTTCGATTCCCATCTAGGACAAAGTGTTTTTAAGCAAAACATTAAAAACCATCAACACATCGGTTTTCAAATTAACCGATTGTCAACTAATATAGTTGATGAATTGAAAAAACTATGGGCTGATCACCCATATAAAAGCAAATCGATTAAATTAAGTTTTCAAGTCGAACTCAACCATAAAAAATTGAGTGAATTGATGAAATAAGCAAAGGTAAGGTAACTTGTTGGCAACTAACGTTTCTATAAGGAACACATACTGCACAAAGAAAAAAAATTGTATCCGCAACTATTGGTTTCCCAGAGATACAAAGTTTCCAATTAAAATATTCTTGGAAACCAGTAATGATTTAAGGCTTGCAATTTTATTTAAATTGAACTCAATCGTTTACATTGCATCTATTAAACCTTTAACTATTCAAAGTTTCACTTTGTGGGTTTTAAAACCTTTTAAATCAGACTATAAACTTTTACTGGAATTCAAACAGAACTCATTGCATATTGGCTTATGTAGCCGAACTGAGCGTGGAACACAAGAAGTAACGAGTACCACTTCGTTACTCGTGCACCGTCTTTAAAACTACCAGCAAACTACTACACCAGATTTAAATACAAATTTTTTTTATGATATAATTAATCCCTATCCTCTAGCCACAAATAAATAAATTTATCTGTGATCTAACCTTCATATTATTTATATTTCTCAATATCTGTCATGAACATCAATAAATTTTGTGTAATCTAATCATTAAATTAAATAAAATCCGTATTAAATGCATCTTATAAATAAAAACTAAATACATCTTTAACTCAAAAGACATCAAAATATGGGATAAAAAACTTTATATAAACATGAAAATAAATTAAAAATCTCAAATGGTTTATATATTTGTTGCCGTTTCTTTTAATAAAAATAATCATAATAAAAGAAATTTTTTTTATCGTTTTAAGTATAACAAAAATATATGGATTTATTTTATATATTTTATTTAACTCGTGTATGTTCGTTCTTATGTACAAAATAAAATGAAACTGAAGAAACTGGTTTTGAGAGAAACAGCTGGTTGTTAAAGTTTTCGTTTATTATTTCGTTTTAAAATTCATGATTATTATGACTGAAAACGTATTTCAAATAAAATTTTTGAAGTTTGTTGATGAAAAATTTCACCACAAGCTTACCATATTAATAACGTCAACACTATGTCAGAAAAAATAAAATAGAAAGTTAGGGGTGTCACTATGGGAGTCACGCCAAGTCCCGTTATGTTAATAAGCAAAAATTATACAAAAATTATATATAGATATAAACCATCAAAACTAATAATCTTAATCTTGTCATAATTTTATCCATAACTCCTAAACACTAGGAGTACTGTAAATTGTTTAGACGTAACCAAAAAATTATTAAGATTTCCGGCAAATGGATATTCTGAGTGTTCCAATTGATGCTAAATTTTACGTAACGTGCGAAATCAATTTGGTCGATGTTTTATTTGATTAAGGTTGTATTCGAGACGACTTATTAAAAACTTATTTGTGGAGACATACTTATTTAAATAAGTAACTTAAGGAGGTGACTTATTTTATACCTCTTCTTTACATAAAAATCTTATTTGATTTGTAATGTCAAATATTTTTATTTAGGTACACTATATTTATTTTTCACAAACAAGAAAAAATTAAAATAAATTATGTACAAATAAATAATATAAAAAAATAAATGCAAGAAATGCGTACAATAGTTGCTGTAAGAATACTTTTATATACAAACATTACATTTAACATTTATAACATTTATGATAAATAAAATAATAATTTATGTATGCATATATGTATTAATATTTCATTGCTTTTAAAAATCAAGGAGCAAAGAGGAAAAAATGCGTTAATTGACGTTTGATGAGTCTAAAATGAGGATTTAAACAAAAATTCAGTCAATAGCTGCTTTTTTTTTCATTTGAGTCAGGGTCAAGATCTAGATCAGGGATTGGGAACCTTTTTACCATTAAAGGCCAATTATAATTTGGCAAAGCGTAAACAGGCCGCATACGCCGAATATTGTTATTCGAGCATTATATTTTGGATTCTGTTCAAAAGCGTGCCAAACAAATTGTTAATTTAACATTAAATCGTGATATTAAATCCCTACAACATCGCGGCACTGTTTCTGATTATGTTGTTTTTTATATAAATATCCCGTTTAGATGATAATGATAATTATAATAACAGTCGATGAACATTTTTATCATATAAAAATAACCATTTAATTAATTTTTTCTTTCAAAAATTACTCAATTAAATATGCCGTATCTTCTTTAAAAGTATCAAATTTACTATTAAATTATACAATAATTAATATTTTATTAACCTTAACAAATAATATAACCTTCTATCTCTCTGATTAAAACCAAATTTGAAATTTTTTTGACTATAATATAGTTTTAATTAGTTTGACTGTGAAAATTGAAAATTAAAAATTTTAAATATCTCGAAATGTCAAAAATACAGGTTACCACTTCTGTGCTTAGCACGGCAGTGTATAACTATGACAACAAAAAAATAACATGCATTTTGATTGGATGATGAAATTTTGAATTATTGTCTAGCTATGACAACAAATATAACAACTATTTTGATTGGATTATAAAATTTGTAATTGAAAGGTTGCTTTGATAAAAAATTTTATTTATACAATTCTAAATGTTTTTCTTCTTTTTTGGAAGTAACTATGACGATAAAAAATCATATTTATATAAAATTTGAATTATTAATTTCATATTTATAAAAAATTTTATCGTTTGCCCGAAAAGTAGTGTATTTGTGTTTCGTCTATATTTGTTAAACTTGTATAATTGTCAAACTATAGATTCAACACAAAAAGTAGCACTTTTTCTACTAATTAAATAATATGCTATTTCTACGATAGCAAATTAAAAGTCTATTTTTATGCAGGTTTAATCCCTTGTGAAAAGGTTTTTTTTTCAACTATGTAGTGTAAAATCATTTTCGCAAAATAACAAATTGTAGTTGCTATGGTACTTTCATGTAACTTTATAAAAATTTTAAATCAAGGTAACAGTTAAAAAAAGAATATTAATTTTGAATGTTATGTTGTTGATTTCTAACTTAATAATTTATAATAAATATCGTTCATTATTTATTTAACATTGTAGAAAATATTGCAATTCCTTACGCGAGATGAAAAAATTTTAGGTTCGTTAAATTGTCCCACCCAACGCGTCTCGCTAACAAGTTCTCACTCACGATTCTATTAAACTATCGGCGATATAAACGTAGTATTAATGGGTTATTGTTACTTCGCTATTTTTAAACCAAAATCACGAAAAAGTCGACTACAGAACTAGACAAAATATTTTCGAAAAAAATGAATAAATATTTTTAAAAATTTTACAAAAAACTTTTCAACAAAAAAAAATGGTTTGAATTTCGTAATTTTGTATAAAATTCAAAATATGTGATAAGGCCTCCAAGGAAATCTCAAAAGGCCGCAGGTTCCCCACCCCTGGTCTAGATCAAGTCTAATTTTGACATATAAAAACAA
Organism: Diogma glabrata; assembly: GCA_963693315.1. Taxonomy (NCBI): domain Eukaryota; kingdom Metazoa; phylum Arthropoda; class Insecta; order Diptera; family Cylindrotomidae; genus Diogma; species Diogma glabrata. Next base: position 218,379,784 of record OY856186.1, read on the forward strand.
CAACAACATAACCCATATTTATCTGGGTCTAGAATCTAGATCAATAATCTGAAATATTTTGGTTACATGAAATTGCAATAGAGGGCAAAAACGTAGGTTTCGCTTTTATAAGGTTGGTATCATCATTTTAAAACTTATAAATGTCAAAGAAAATTTATTCAAAATCAAAAAATCTGTCAGAGATACTTTATTAAAATTTGTTTAAATTCAATTTTAAAATGATTTATTTTCAATATAATTTCAATAAAATTTATTTAAAATTAATTTTAAAGCAATACATACTGACATACAAACCTCTGATAAAAAATCCATATTTCTTAAAGATTACATGTTTACAATTAATTTTAATTATCAATTATTTTATTTAATCATTAATTAATAATAAAATATAATTCTTAATAAACTTTACTAATCTGACATTTATCTAAATGTTACTTTGAAATTTTATTTTTCACAATTCTGAAACTAAGTGTTGCCAACAATTTAAAATGTAACATTTTTTTTCTTTGTGTGACCCACATCGTTTTTTTCAAACCTTGATCTAGACCCGAATGAAAAAAACGCAGCTAATGTCATGTAATTTGGAAGTTAGTTGTCAGAATATTTTTTATATTAATGTTTCTCATTAGATTTTAATATATTTTAGAATGATACAATTATGTATCTCGAGCAGAACTGTTGCATCGGACATTACAAGAATGTTACGAAAAGTGGAACAATTTGATAGATAAGTAGAAGCAATTTAAGAATCCTGAAACGTGTACTTCGTCCACCATTTAAAATTCTTCCAACTAGATATTTTTTGAAAAAATTATTGGTATTATAGGAAACAAGCATAATATTAGAACAATAGAAATTATAAGTAGTATTAATTTTAATACCGTAGAAGATATGATGGAATACGGTCCTGTTGCCGGTGGATTCGAGGTATTTCAAAACACTGCCGAAATCATCGAGTAGTCTTGCACAGTTACTGAGTAGGAGTGCTTCAACAAGTACGACAACACAAGTTTCACTATAAAGACAAAAATCTGATAGAGATAGACGACCACCTTTAAGAAAGGGATACTAAAATTTTGAGGTTCATTAAAAAGAGTAACAAAATTATTAGAAAAGTTGTTTTAACATATTTTCCAGAGTCTTCGTAAGATAGCGAATAATTCATTAATTATATTGATAATTCAATTATTGATGCAGGTGGTGAAACATACGTTATCGCTTTAGACATCTCCAAGGCATTTCATCCCAATGTTGTGAAGCTGATTCAAAATTTTCGATACCTTTCGGTCTCCTTAGATGAATTTTCGTCTGAGTCTAAACTAATTAACGCTGGTGTACCCTAAGGCTCAGTATTGTCCCCAACCCTATTTTTCATTTATATCAACGAATTGCTGAAAATCACCAGCAACCCAATAAATAGTTTTGCAGATGATAGTACTCTGCACAAGTCGTTTGAATTAATCCCGCCTGGAGACGCTGCCATAAACGTGAATAAAAACCTAAAAAAAGTCGCCGATTGGGGTGACCAAAACCTAGTCAATTTAAACTCTACCAAAACATAGCTGTTGATTGTTTCCAGATCAAAGATCGAGTTTCCCAATTATATTTTATTCAGTAGGAGTGATAAACCAATAGGTGAATGTAAAAACATTCGTTTATTGGGTGTCACAGTTTCAAATGACCTACTCTGGAACGATCATGTAATGGCGATGGCAAAAAAAACGCGTCTAGAAAACTGGGCCTCCTAAATAGATGCAACAATTTTTTCACTCCATACCAATTGCTCCATGTTCATAAGTATTATATTCGTCCCTGTATGGAGTACTGTTGTCAACTTTGAATTGCTGCTTCTGTTTCCATCTTGGTCTTCTTGAACTCTGTTCAAAAGCGGGCTATACGAATTGTGGGTGATCGAGATTTGACATCAAAACTTGATTCCCTACAACATCGACACACTGTTGCTGACCTCGTTTTTTTACAAATATCGTCATCAACAGTGCTGAGATGAAATCAGAAGCATCATGCCTTAAACGTATTCTTACCCCCGTCTCACTCGATCCCCGAGTCAAACGATCGAGATCCGGTGCTGTCATACTGGCATATCGCAGAAAGACTTCTTTGTCCGAATTGCATACAAATGGAATAGTTTGTCGGATTCCATAGTCTCATGTGGTTTGAATCCGCAGAGGTTTAAAAGAAGCGTTTATCAACACCTTAGAGCGCAAGTTGTTGTAGGACCTACGTCTTAAAAGGTGTTTATGTGTTGTTGTGACACATATTATAAACCCTATAATACAACACTTTTTATTTAATTAAAAAAAAAATAAAATTGTAATATTAAAAAAAAGTCAGGCAAGTGCGAATATAATTCGCTCGCTAAGGGTTCCGTGTATATAATATTTGAGTAAAACAGTTTTTGTTAGTATAGTTTCATGTTTATTTGAAATTATAAGACTGGGTTCCAATTAGCTGCTAAATTATACTAAGGTGCTAAATCTAAATTTTATTTTACAAAAATACCAACTTTTAATGTAAATTAATGTAATCAAGTTATCAGATATTGTTTAACATATGAATTTCTTCATAAAAACTTAGAAACAAAATTTTAATTAGTCAAATAAAATAGTTGACTAATAGCGTTTTCTTTTCTCGACTAAAAATTCTGCCCTCTAAAGATGCAGAATTTTTTGAATTTTGACCTGAAATCAAAAAATGTTGACCTGTCAAAGTTTACAATAGATCAGAAAAAATGCAACATTTTTTTCAATGTTTAGATGTTAGCTACACTGTCGTTTATTTGACATACTTTTTTTATTCAAACTTAAAATTTAAAAAATTGTTTTTGCCGAAGTTAAAACATTTGTTCCATTTAAAAATCAACGCTTGAAATGTATGACCAGGAAATCATGTTTGAAGGTAAATATCTGCATCTTATGCAATCCTTAATAAAATTAATAAATTAATTAATCGTGAAAAATTTTATAGAATATCTTTTTGATGAAACCATTCTGAATTCTGTGGAAAATAATGAAGACTATACGAAAACAGTTAACCGTAAGTTTAACGACGCATGCTGTCTCCTTTTTTTCTTTAAATTCATGATCCGATATAGCCTTCGGAGATATAGCCATCGGAAGATCCGATTATATTGTTAAATCCGGATAAATTGTTTCAAATTGACCCAAGAAGTGAGTATGCAGAAAATTGTGTGATTGATTTATAGATTTAAAAACTGCAAACTGGAATGACTATTTAAAGATGGCATTATGAGGTTCATAAACGTTATGGCTAAATATTTTTCTCCAGTTTGCAGTTGTCACATTGCATTGCCACATCCTCCACTTCTTGAGTACATTTTCAGCATGACTGCTTCAGGTGGACTGTGTATATGTAAATAAGTATTTAATTCAACTGTTTCTGGTACTTTCAGTTTGGTCCGATGGTGAAACCAAAAAATTGCTAGACCAATATGCGGCTTATTTGCCTCAAATTGGGCCATTAAAGAAATTCAAAAAAAAAAAGATATGTGGGAGCAAATAGCAAACGATGTAGGAAACAAAAATTGGAAGCAAATCAAAGTATCTCGAAATTATGATGTAATTTGCATTAAAATGCCATACTAAAAAAATGTTGCGCGTAATTTATTTAATGCAAATAACAGACATCTTTAAACAACAAGTTTTTTATTTTACTCCAAGTACTCTGTTAAATATTGATGCAAAGAGCATTAGTTTAACTTTATATAGCAAGCTTTGTATTGTTTTGTAATGGAAATTTCCGTAGGACCTATATGTGTAGCAATTTGCATGACATATTCAATTTTTTTTTAACTGTGTAATACTCATCTATAATTTATAATCCTTTTCCTTGTATCCTTGAAAAAAAATTGAGTTGATTTTTATGTTTATTATTTTTTTTTTATTTAATCTAATAAAAAAAAATAGAAATGTCAAAGTATATATGTATAGTATATGAATTTAAAGCAATCCTACAAAATTATTTAGATAAATACGTAGAGCTATTCATAAATAATAAATTTAAGTGTTACAAATGATATTTTTAATAGAATTTCTCTTATCTTTTCCAAGCTTTGCCAACAAAATATCTCTAGCGTTGTCTGTTGAACCATCAAAATCCGTGGTTGGTATATTATTGTCTTCGAGACTTTCTTCTGTGATCCATGTGCTACCTTTGTCTATGCAGATATTATGCAATGCACAGCAAGCCATTACAAATTTGGCTGCAGTTTCAACCTGGTGAAAATCTAGCCTCATAAGTTGCCGAAAACGAGATTTCACTACGCCGAAAGCGTTTTCGATTTTTACACGAGTCTGGCAAAATTTCAAATTAAATTCCTTTTCCGATCTTGTTAATTTTCCATAATCTCTATAGGCAGTTAATAAAAACTCTCTTATAGGATAAGCAGCATCTCCCAGGATATGATATTTTGATCCACAAATAGATGAAAGATCTTTTGAAATGAAAGAATTTTTGAATATTCTGGAGTCGTGCATTTTGCTAGGTACTCCTGTATATACGTCCAAAAATTTTAAATTTGCATCACAAATTGCTTGCAAAGTAATTGATGGACAATCATGTCTATTGACGTACGTTGATTTTAGTTTGTGCTTTGGGGTTCTTATCGGTATATAAGAACCATCAACGCAACCCAAAACGTTTATAAAACCCGATATCTAAAAGGATAAAAAGATTTTAAAATCAAATTTTAAGTTCAAATATTGCGTGAATTATGGGATATCCTTATATCTCTGGAACTAGAAACCGGATATGGTGATTATACCAAAAGAAGCGTATTTAAATTCCATATTAATGACTAAAATCCTGAAGGATTGTCTTATCTCGAGCTAAGTTGTTTTGTCAAAAGTCCACAAAATTGCTGACTTGAAACATTAATCGTTCGTTTCCGGGCCTGATCATGATAAAGACTACCTTATTTAATTTCTGGTCGACTTTTTACAATAACAAATGCAATCACTATTAAAACAAATTCAAATCAAACCTTTTCAAAGTCTTTTGCAACGGCTTCTTTTTCAACTTCAGTTTTGGGAAATGTTATCACTTCCGCTACGATACCTTCTACCATGAAGCCTAAAACTTTATTTACACTGTTGTGGAATGCTGAAAAGCTCATCAAAAAGATTTGAAACTTCTCTAATGCTGCTTTTGTTGCTGCAAAACTTTTAGGAGATTTAATTGAATATTAAACATTATATTATTTTCAGGACAACATATGTATACATACCAGAGAAATGACAAAATTTCAGTTTCAGCGTCTTTTTGTTTCCTTCCACCTTTGTACTTTCTTTTGCGGTAGTGAATGCTGAGCGCATACCTCTCTATTAAGAAATATGCGCTGCCTCTTTCAACGCGAAAATTCTCCTTGAACTACAATTATAGTAATTATAAGCAAATAATTTAAAAAACCCTTTAACTGCAAACAAATTTTAACCTGATTTGCTGAATAGTTTTTGACGACTTTTTGTATAAAATCCCTCACACGATGGCCTGCTTTTCTACCAACCAAAAGCACAAAATCTTCCTCATCGGATGATGATGAACTTGTAATTAATTCATTTTTAATGAAATTAATTACACCAAATGCAGTTTTTTTGTCCATTTCGAAGTTATTTTTCTTTTAATTCTTTCTTTATGTTTTTAATCAATTATTTACCGCGAATAATAATATCAAATTATTAACTGACAAATTTCAAAACAAAAAAAAATTTTAATTTTTTTCTACAGTTGGTAGCTCTTACAAGGCAGAATTCTTTGCACCTTCGAATTTTACGGGTCAAAAAATTCTACATTTTTTGCATTTTAAATGTAAAATTTTTTTAGAATCGAACACGACTAATTTTACAGGTCGGACTTTTTTTTTAGAAACGAACGGAAAAAATGCAACTTTCAGGAAGAGGGCAGAAAAAATGCAGAATTTTTTTGAGAAAAGAAAACGCTATAAATCGATTTAGCACGTTTAGTACAATTTAGCATCAATTGGAACGCTAGTGAAAGTATTAGTATCGATTTAGCAAAATCCCTACCCCCGTGAATTTTTTTAAATTTTTTCTTTTGTATTATTCGTAGATAGGACAAACAAAAATTTTACATTTATTAAAATAAGTCGAAAACTGTGCTTTCGAAAATTACAAAAAAAACTGTTTTGCACAACAAAAAAAATCACTTTTCATATGGCACCCCACATGCCATGATCAAAAATAATTTTTTTTCAAAATTTATACTTTAAACCCCCTCTAACGAATATTTGAAATTATAAGAACCAATTATAAACCAAGAACCAAAAAAATTGTAGTTTCGATTTAGCAAAATCCCTACATCCATGATTTTTTTAAAATTTTTTCGTTTCTAATGATTGAAGTTAAGGAGGGAGACAATAGTAGATTGTATTACTAGTGCGAATGCGTTTTCCAAACAAGAGCTAGTTTGCTGCATGACCGCAGGGAATGCGGCTAAAAACTCGCGTTTGGAAAACGCATTCGCACTAGTAATACACACTATTTTTTGTAACAAGTGCGTAAAATTTATAAATATTTATTTAATTGTTCATTTAATCATTTTATTTAACAAAGTTATAAACAAATTTAAGCTTTTTAAATAACTAAAGTGCGCCATATTTGTTGTAATATTTGTAAATTATTCGAGTTCGAAAATATAAACACAAGAATCCAACTGAAACAACACATATGAATCCAACTAAGCTGTCAAAATAATAAACTTTAAAGACCTAAATAAATTGTTTTTTCTTGCAATTCCAATGATGCAATGTGTTTAAGTTGTTTTTACTATATGGTAAGTTATTTAAATTATTATTTTGATATTTTAGTGCTATAAAAATATTATATATAGATAGTTATATGGATAGATTTAACTACAAATCTCACATGCAGGCGGCGTGCTAGCCCGTGCACTAAATATTTTTTAGTCATATGTGGCGAAAAGTAGTTTTTTCTTGTTTTCTATTCTAGTACAAAATTGAATATTTTGTACGCATGTGTTACAAAAAAATAATTTTTACATTTTTGAAAATAAATCGTAAATAAAAAAAAACTCTTTTGCACAACAAAAAAAAATCACCTTTCATATGACCCCACATGCTATGATCAAAAATAATTTTTTTTCAAAATTTCTACTTCTCCCCTCTAATGAACATTTGAAATTATAACAACCAAAAAAAAAATTCAAGTTTCGATTTAGCAAAATTGCTACATCCATGAATTTTTAAAAATTTTTCGTTTCTAATGATTGAAGTTAAGAGATTATTATATTTAAATTACAAAAAAAATCTTTTGCACAACAAAAAAAAATCACCTTTCATATGACACCCCCACATGCCATGATCAAAAATAATGTTTTTTCAAAATTTCTACTTTAAACCCTCTCTAATGAACATTTGAAATTATAAGAACCAAAAAAAATTTGTTTGTTTCGATTTAGCGAAATCCCTACACCCATGAATTTTTTTAAATTTTTTCTTTTGTAATGTTCGAAGTTAAGGGGGGCACAAAAAACCACCCGTTTTTGGTAATAACTCAAAAACTAAGCAGTCGAAAATTCAATGAACAAAATATTTACCAATTGTCAAGTATTATCAAGTATTATGATGTCAAGTATTAACCATATTTACTAAGTATTATAAGGTCCAGTCTTCAACATGATGTCAATTACCATTTTCCAAGTTCATATTATCAAATGCAGTCTTCAACATTGACATCATGTATTTACCATATTTACCCAGTATTATAAAATCCAGTCAACATGATATCAATTACCATTTTCCGAGTTCATATTATCAAATCCAGTCTTCAACATGATGTCAAGTATCAAGTACTTTCACGTATTATCAAATGCAGTCTTCATTATGATGTCCGATATTTCCCAACTCTCAAGTATTATCAAATGCAGTCTCCAATATGATGTGAAATTTACCAACCGTCAAGTATTTCCAAATGCAGTCTTCGTTAAATGTTTACCTGATGTTAAATGTTTACCAACACTCAAGTATTATCAAATGCAGCTTCCAATAAAATATCAGATATTTCCCAATTTCCAAGTGCTACCAAGTGCACTCTTCAATATGATGTTAAGTGTCTTCGACATGATGCCATGCTTCTATTTTTCATCAAATACAGTCCACTGTCAAATTATGTAACAATAAATTATTAAACGAAATTTAATTGAAGTTCTCTTTTATTTTCAAGATTTAGGATTGTTAAAAGGGGTTCGATATTTTCAGTGAGATCCATTATCAATATGCTTGCCTGAAATCAACGTAGAGCTGGTGAATGCTGATGTTGTACTCCCAACATTTTTTCCAGAATCATCCTTAAGGTAAAACATTGATCTGAGGTTGAGCGGTTGGGACGAAAACCACACTGATAGTCACCGATGATAGATTCGGCGAACGGGATGAGTCGAGCAAATACGACATTAGCTAGTATTTTATATGCAGTGTTCAACAGTGCGATGCCACGATAACTCGCACACTTTAGACGGTCACCTTTCTTATGTAGCGAAACAATGAGAGCTGTTGTCTTATAAATTGTCTTTTACATTTTACGTTTTGACGGTTACAATTTGTTTGAATATTTATTATACTGTTACGGTTTTATTAAAATAATACAAAACAACGAAACACAACGTAGAACTCAATTCAATTCAACTCAAATGAAACACCCTATATTATCTTCATAACGATGATTATTGAATGATGATGATCAACAAAACAAAAAGAAATACAACAACAATCGAATCAAATGAATATAATTGTTGTTGTATTAATAGTTAAGAGACAGTAAACACTAATTTTTATGGAATCTTCCGTAAAAAGAAGGTAAGAATAATGTAGATTTTTCGAGACTGTACGAAATTTAGTATTTAAGCAGGTATTCTTAGGCAGAATTAATTAATTGTAAACGAAACGTTATATCGTGTATATAAAACCGTATAAATAGAAGAAGTTATTTTTAAAATTAGTTTTTTTGAATAAAGTTTTAATTATTTTTGAGTAGAAATATTTTGTGTATTATTTTGAACGTTGTGTTACTGGAATTTTCTACAATCAACCGTTGGAGTTTCTGAAGCTGTTGAAGGAATATTCGCATTAGGAATATTGTTTGCTGTATTGTGTCCTGTTGTTGTGGAACAATCAAGGTGTTGAAGACTTAATAAAACCTTAATAAAACCTGGCTTACTAATCAGTGATTGAATCCAGAATGTGATTTGGGAATTACGTTTATCGAATTGTGAGTTAGGCTAATTCGAAGGAAGGCGGAAAAACGTAACAATGCTATCGATCAAAAGCAAAATATTAAAAAACTATCTGTCATAGTAAAAAGGTATTATTCTATCCGTTTACACCGTAATAGTTTAATAGCTATTTGCTATTAATCTATCATAGTGTAAACTAAGTGAAAATACAAACACGTATCAAATCAATGCATCATTCTGTGAACAAATTAGCTTTTATCTTTAGGTTAAACTTTTGAAATTAACGAAAGAACATTGATTGTTTTTCAATACGAAAATAATTTGTTTAAATTTATTTTGTGTTCAAATAAAATTATGTACCATCCCTTCTCTTAAATTTAACATAATATTTTTCCAGACATTTTGCTGACTGATTAAAGTTATTAAATTTAAAAGGGCATATTTGGGCGAGGTCCCATAAGTTTTTATAAGTTTTTGGGGTTATAATAAAAATAATCACTTATAATTTCGTAAATTATGTTTTTTTTTAAATTATTGTTCTTACAATATAATCATTATGAAGGACAGAGGATGCAACATTATGAAGTATATGATTTTTTTATGTAGAAAGTGTGATATTAATTGAAATGGAATAATTGGAGTTATGTAATTTAAACTTACGAATTTGAAATAAATTTTTCTTGACATTCAATATCACGATTGTGAAACAAATTAAATTATAATTTTAGATTCAGGGTTGTCCAAACCGTAAAACAAAATCGAATTTGTTGTGCATATATGGATTTTAAAAAATTTTCAAACTATAAATTGCATTATTTCACCCGTTGTCGGTTGTGGTGAAGTAAAAACCTATTTGATACCAAATTTCGTAAAAAATGTGCAGTTCCATTGCGCTCTGATGAATTGTGAGAAAACTGAGTTTAACAAAAGGCAAGGATTTATGACAAATTCAAATTCTAAAATTGCTACGGTCTAAGTCTAAAATAAAAATTCTAAAGTTGCTACGGTCTATTAGATTCAGGAGACAATTTTAAAAACTCTAGACTGCTTAAAAAAAAAATAAAAAACGCTCCAATATCTAGTAAATTACTCATTTATTTGAAATGAAATCCTAATATTTCATATTACAATTATTGAAGTAATCGTTGTTTTCAATCCTCAAGAATTATATTACTGAGACAACCATAGTAAAATAAAATATGGAAAATACTTCTTAACTATTGAATTTACTACAGTTGTTGAATAAAAATAATTTTTGTAAAAAATCAATGTGGTTTGTATTTTAGGGTATTTTAGCTCATTGCATACTATGTTAAACAGTTATACAGTACAGTCAACCCTCTTACAACGCGACAGATACGTTCTATGAAAACGTCGCGTAGCAGGAAATCGCGTCGTAAGCGACATGAACTCTATAGAAAAAACGGGATTAGGTTCCAAGTATAAAAAACTGCATTTAAATTAATAAAATAAAACTTTAATAAGTTAATATTCAAGATTTTTTTAGAAATCCTTCAATAAAATTATCATAAATTAATAAAATTCAACAAAATAATTGACGTTTCTAAAAATTAAGAACTAAATAGAAATTCAAATTTATAAAACTAAAATATAAAAAGAAATGTCGGGTGCACATTATTTATGCAAATTCTTCTTCATCACTACTAAGCCGATTGTGAAGCGAACGTTTCGCTGGTGCTATATCCGAATCTGAACTACTGGAACAAAAAATAGGCTCGGTAGATCTTGCGGTCATATTCGGCTTGACAAAATCAGTTATTAATGAATGTTGTCTTTTTGCGAGTAAATCTTTATAAATTTCGTCACAAGCAGACTGGCAATTTTCTAAATTTCCTCTAAATATTCTAGCTCTTCGCTCCAGTGGATCAATCTCTAAAAAATAATTCGCTAGCTACTTCGCCATATCTAAATCTTTTTCTACACTTTTACAGTAAATTTCTTCATTTGATATAATTGATGTAATTTCATCATTTGATATATCTTCAGAAATACTTTCTTCAATCAGCAGTGTTTTACTGACTATTGCAACCAAATCTTTTTCGTTTATTTTATCCTCCGTAATTAATTAATATAATTTTATTTCATCCAACCTATCGCGCTCTATTGCGTGAGCAATATTAAGTATTTTTTCCAAATGCATTCTGAGTTGGTTCAACAGCACTTCTCCGATTTACCATTTCCGGTAATAATACTTTCTTAAGCATTTAATGTGGATTGGCGCATTTCTTTAATTGACGCAGCAACAATTTCGACATAATCCGAAATTGAGAACTGTTTCCAAACTTCGATGATTGTATTATTTGTGGTGTCTCTTTTGTCTAAAACTAATTGAAACAACTTACGGGTATAAATTGATTTGAAATTCGCTATGATCCCTTGATCCAAAATTCTTAAATAAATTAGTTGACATCCATGCCATTTTATTAGCTCTCCAAAACACAGGAAGTCTGTTTTTGTTACGTCTTTCAACTCTCGTGGATTTGACGATCGGTTGCTTCATGGTACTATCGCCTCCGGGTCTATACGAATTATGGGTGATCGTGTGGGTGAAATTAACATCAAATGTTGACTTCCTACAACTTCGTTGCACTGTGCTCAGATGAAATCAGATCCATTATGCCTCAACCATATTCTTTCCCCGTTATACAGGTCAATCAGTTTATGCAAACAGTCAAACTGTTTAGATCACTCACTGTCATAGTGACAGAATATTTCTTTGTCCGTACATCGTATAAACGGAATGCTTTGCCCGAACCAATAGTCTCGTGGGCTTGGGGGATTCAAATCGAAATATTTAAATAGATATGCGCAAATTTTAATTTTGCGTACCTAACACTACGCGGAATTAAAACAAAAAGATGCCTGTTTTAACATACACATGCATAGAAAATATTTTATTTGGAAATTTTTTTTGTATTTGTATTTTACATACATATACAATAAAATTTCTTTTCATCCTAAATTTACTTTAACTGTAAAAAACACACATATTTTCGTATTTATGTGTACAAAACAACCAATGTCAAATTTTAAACATTCCGAGAAAAGTGATTTGTTCTAATATAATTTTTTTTAATCGCGTTGTAGGAAAAAAAATCGCGTTGTGAGAAAAATGCCTCAATTTAAGAAGCGCGTTGTAGCGAAAACGCGTTATAGAAGTGTCGCGTTGTAGGAGGGTTTACTGTATTGCTAAAAAATCTTTAAAAAATCGAATAGCTAAAATTACGTTTTTATCTATTCATAAATTGCCATTTTTCTGTTTTGTAAAATTTCATAAACTGTGAATATGGTATTTTTATTCGTGGAATCAATTTATAGGAAAGTAGGTAGCTAGGTAGGTTGTTTCATTATTAAACTGCATTACGCTGTTCATCTTTGTTCAATTTTAGGAATGAACAGAAAATCAATGAGCATCAAATTACTCTAGAATATTATTTAAGTTGGAGAATCTTATGTACCAATTTTCTTTGACTAGGTATAAATTTAACCCTAGATACTAATGATAAATTTGAAATTATATCAGTACATTAAATGTTAGCAGTGCAGTGTAAAAATAAAATAAATAAAACGAAAAATAAAAACAAAATAAACGAGACTTATATCATAAGTATCACAAATATCATTATATGCCTAAATTATTCAAAATTTGGAACAAAACCAGAGATTCTAAAAAACTATGGACTGTTGAACTAACAATTTCAGGACTAATTAACATGTGGCGTTTCCACCTTTTTGTTTCTTTAACTTTCCACTTTTTTGTTTCTTTAACTTTTTCAAAATTAAGTTGGCAATAGTTTTGATTGATTGAAAAAGTACACTGTTTTTTAATTTTAAATTTAAGTAGTCTGAGCAAAATTCTTTTTTTTCAGATTTAATTGTTTTAAAAATTCAAAAATAGTAAGTTGAGTTTTTCTTTGCATAAAAAGATTTTTGTTTTCAAATTATTAAGAATTCATAAAAAGAATTGATAAATAATATGTTTCCCTATCGAATTAAATAATCGTTCTTTAAGTTTATTTAAGTAATTAAAACAATAGTAATATGAAAGTGTAGTTTCACATTGTGTGCTTAAACATTGGCAAATATTGTATAAAAGTTGTAGTGAAAGAGGGCTCTAGTGCGAAATAATATAACTATAATTCAAACATAATTGTTTCATTTACTGATACCTGCTAATAAGCATAAAATTTGATGAGCTGAGCTAAAATTTGGAAGCTTCATTGGTTAAATTTACTGAACACCAAAACCAATCTTATCGATTCTCATCGCCTCTAGATTTATCAGTCTATGAACATACAGCAAATATATATAGCGAGAACTTAATAACAAGCTATAAACAAAGGGTGGTAAAGTATTTTAAATGATAATACACTTACTTCGTTTAACTCCATATTCTAGCAAACAGTTTTGGCATATCTGGTAATTGGTTTATAGTCTGATTGAACTATTTAGAAGATGAAATTTCCGAAATGATAAGTAATGACATTTTTATCGCACTAAACAATGCTGTCGAATGGACGACACCAGTGTCTACTATTCAATCAGATTGTTTAGATATATACACAAAGCATTACCAAATTATTAAAAGAAATACAAATGAATTTCAACAAAGATGTTTCAATGCACAACATTAATTATAACAAAGTTTATTATTATAAAAAATTGTATAATATATACAATTTTTAATAATAATAATAATATTAATATAAAAATTGTATAATATAGTAAAGTATCAAGTATTATTATTATTATAAAACGATATAAATGAAAATGTTATTCAAGTAAACACTAATAACACGAGCAAAAATTAGTTAGGGAAAGCCTGAAGTCAGGGCGTGATCAGGCCCTGGTCAGTACAGAAAAGGCAAACCCTGTTAGGGCAATCTGATGTGGTCCTGTTCCGGGCTTGATTTACAATACCCTTTTAGGGTTAACCCTATTTGAATATATCAGGCCCTGATTTGGTTTTTCGTATTTGCACCTAGCTGAAATTTCAATTGTTTAAAATTCACTAGGATCCCGAGCAGAAATGATTGAGCCCTGATCATGAGTGTATCGCTTTCTCCCTATATCAGGTCCTGATTGTGATTGCCGGATCAGACTCTGATTGGGATAATCGGATCAGGCCCTGATTGGGATAATCGGATCAGCCTATACGGACCACACCCTGATATATATTTATATATTATATTCATAAATTAATTAAAATAAAATAAAAAATTGCAATGGAAAAAAATTACCAAAAATTAATGCCACCTTAATCATTATTATTATAGTTTTTTTGGCTGAGAAGCGATAACTTAAACGTACATGAAACGATTTTAACTATATATTTCTAAAATGGATAATACTCTAGTAAATTTTAACCAATTGAATTCATTTGAAATCCACCAATTCAGCTTGGGGTCTATAATGGGGAATATAATATATAAATATATATCTGGTTCTGGTCTGAATATCCCAATCAGGGCCTGAACCGATTATCCCAATCAGGTTCTGATCCGATAATCCCATTTAGGGTCTGATCCGGTAATCCCAATCAGGACTTGATAGGGAAAAGGCGTTATACTCATGATCAGGGTCAGGCTATCCGGCCAATGCCTGATCTGGACTAATGCAAACCTGATCAGGATCTTATGTGAGCCCTGAAAAATTTCTGCTCAGGGAATTACTTTTTCATTTATATCAATTTTTATAGAAAAAACGTAGAAGTTAACGAGATATTGATGCGACTTTTACACACTCATGTCAAAACTATAGAACTACTAGGATCAAGTTCATCTAGTTCCTGTTTACTTGTAGCTGAAAACAACCCTTCACACACCGAAATTAATTTTTGTTATGAATTTGATTTTAACATGTTAGCAATTCAATATTTTCAATTCTATAAAAATTAAAATCTGGTTAAAATTCGGAAGAGCTAAATAATGCTTTTATTCATTCAGTAGTTAAAAATATGAGAAAATATCACAAAGCAAATCGTTTACAACATTTCAAAACATAAAAATGGCCAGTCCTACACACATACACAGATAGTTTGCAAATTGCATTAGGGTGTATTTCAAATGATGGTTTATTGGGACGTAACTTATCTAAGCTTATTATGTAATAAGTATGCTGGCGAGGTGACTTATTTTGTATCTCGTTTTCCATGAAAATGTTATCTGATTTGTCAAATATACTTTTCATTTGATTTAGTTAATATCTGTTACTAATTTGATCAAACATTTTCTAAATCAAATTTAAACTAACATAATTATAATATATGAAGGGGCTGAAACATCACAGCTCTGAGATATCAAGACTTCGGTCTGAGTTAAGGATTTCATATAGTTTTCGGCATAAAACTTTTATGAGGACATTGGTTTTAGTTTACGGCAGCGATGTATCAAACATAAAACTCTTTGTTAAAGTACAAGTAGTTTTTTATCTCTGTTTAGAAATTTATTACACAACTAACACGAAACATCAATACGTTGCCGCAAAATTATAATCAAAATTCCAAAAATAAAATTTCAAAAATTAGAATAAAATCAAAAATTTAAAATTTTTCAAAATTCTAAAAATATTCCAAAAATTCTTACAAAATCAAAAATTAAAACTTTTTCCAAAATTCTAAAAATATTGCAAAAATTATTACAAAATCAAAAATACAAACTTTTTCAAAATTCCAAAAATATTTCAAAAACTATAACAAATTCAAAAATTTCCATGTCCAATTTCATTTTAAATTACATTTACGTCATAAAAACAGCTACATTTTTTTTCCCAAAAAATTGGCTAAAATATTAAATGAAATCATTTTTTGACACACTTGACATTATTTTTTGACAAACTTATAATGCCATAATTCTCTATAATAATAATAAAATATCATGTCATACGAACTATTAATTTTATTTTTCTCTAGGAAAATAGGGTAAAAAATAAATAAAAACCTTTCTTTTGACACACTTGACAACATTTTTTGACAAACTTATAATGCCATAATTCTCAATAATCATAATAAAATTTCATTTCAAACAAACAATTTTTTTTTTTCCAAAAAATTAGGTAAAAAATCTAAATAAAAATCTTTTGACACACTTGACAACATTTTTTTGACAAACTTATAATGCCATAATTCTCAATAATAATAACAATAAAACTTCATTTCAAATAAACAATTAATTTTATTTTTTTTCCAAAAAATTGTGTAAAAAATAAATAAAAATCTTCCTTTTGACACACTTGACAACATTTTTTTGACAAACTTATAATGCAATAATCTAGATTTTGGTCTCACATACCAATCCCGACCATCAAGATTTCTCCAAATTCAATGTTCCTACTCGTAATCACTTAAAATGAACGTTTTTTAAGCAAAAAATATGCAAATTTCCTTGTTTTGACACACTTGACGATTTTTTTGACACACTTCCGGTACAGTTATCAAACACATCGTCCTTTCGGCTCTTCCCATTGAGTAAACCTATTTTTAGAAAAAAAAATTTTGAAATCCGTCCAGCGGTTTTTAGATTTCGTCGGTTGTGACGGCCGGCCGGACGGCCGACAGACAGACACACATTTTTTTTTTTTGCTTTTTTAGAATCAGTAGGTCCTAAAACGTCGAGAAATGCCAAAAAAAGTGGGGGTAAGAATTTCACTTTGAGCTCATGAATGTAATACTTAGGTCTTTCAGACCGAAGTAATATTAAAACGTTGCTGGAAAATTATAACAGTAAATTAATATAACTTAGTAAAAAGATGATACACAAAGCAAGCTACTCAAAAACCTCTCCATTTAGCGTTTCAAGAAAATATTACAAAATCAAAAATTCACATTTCTTTAAAAATTCCAAAAATATTCTAAAAATTAAAATCAAAAATTTATACTTTTTTTTGAAGTCCTAAAACATTCCAAAAATTATTACAAAATCTAAGGTTGAAACTTTTTTCAAAATTTTTAAAATATTGCAAAGATTATAACCAAATCAAAAATTGAATCATTTTGCATTATTCTTAAAATTTTGCAAAAATTATAACGAAATCAAAACTATAATTTTTTTTTCAATATTGCAAAAATTATAAAATATCAAAAATTTAAAATTTTTCAAAATTTTAAAAATATTGCAAAAATTCATAATTCAAACAAACTTGTTTCAAAATTCTAAAAATATAACAAAATCAAATGTAAATACTTTTTTCAAAATTCCAAAAATTATAATAAAATCGAAAATTGAAACTTTTTCAAAATTCTAAAAATATTCCGAAAATTCTTACAAAATCAAAAATTGAAACATTTATCAAAATTCTTAAAAATATTGCAAAAATTATCACAAAATAAAAATACAATTTTTTTTCAGAAGTCAGAAAGTATTACAAAATCAAAAATTGAAACTTGTTCCAAATCAAAAATTCGAAATTCAAAAAACTTTTTCAAAAATTTTAAAAATATCGCAAAAATTATAACAAAGTCACATATACAAACTTTCTTCCAAATGCCAAAAATATTCCAAAAATTGTAATAAAATCAAAAATTTAAACTTTTTCAAAACTCTAAAATATTCCGGAAATTCTTAGAAAATCAAAAATACAAAATTTTTTCAAAATTCCAAAAATATTCCAAATTTGCATGTCCAATTTCATGTTCGATTAAATTTCATGTCATACAAATAATTAATTTTATTTTTTGCCAAAAAATTGGTTAAAAAAAATGAAAATCATTCTTTTGACACACTTGACAATATTTTTTTGACAAACTTATGATGCAATAATCTAGTTTTTGGCCACACATACCAATCCCGACCATCAAGATTTCTCCAAATTCAATGTTCCAACTCGTAGTCACTGAAAATGAACGTTTTTTAAGCAAAAAATATGCAAATTTCCTTGTTTTGACACACTTGACGATTTTTTGGCACACTTCCGGTACAGTTATCGAACAAATCGTTCTTTCAGCTCTTGCTATTGAATGTACCTATTTTTAGAAAAAAAAATGCATTCTTAGAATCAGTAGGTCCTAAAACGTCGAGAAATGCCAAAAAATGTGGGGGTAAGAATTTCACTTCTGGCTCGAGAATGCAATACTTTGGTCTTTCAAACCGAAGTAATTAGAAGAATTGCAAGCTCATTTCAAAAGTATATTTGAAGATTTGAAAAGTTTTAAACATACGTTTGCTTTGTTTGTGAACCCATTTATTTGTTATTTTATTGAAATTGGTTTTCCAATTTCTGATTTAATACTTGTTGAAAAAGCGGCTGGAGAACTGGAGTAACTAGAGATAAAAGAGGATCAGGCTTTGCAATTGCAGCACAAATCTACTTCCATAATTGAATTTCGGAAACTCGTCCTGAATCAAAATATCCGCACTTAAAACAAGCTGCTTGCCGTCTAATATCAATTTTTGGTACAACATATTGCTGTGATTCATTGTACTCCACAATGAAGGTGGAGTCAAAATATCGTTCACAGTTGACCAATCAGCATCTTACAGAATTTTTGCGAACAGCTTTCAACAAATTTTACACCCAATTTCAAAAATTTAACTATATCAGTGTTCGTGTTGATTATCGAACTTTTTATTAATGAATTTATTTATATTTTATTGTTATTATTACTATTCAGTGAACTATTTAGTGATTTTATTGTTACTATTCAGTGAAAATACTCTATTCTTTTATCCAAAAATAAATAGCAGAATTGAAAAATAGAAGACTGTTCGAAATTGGTATTTAATTTGCGGAGGGGAAATTTTCTGGTATTTTAATTTCAATTTATTTTTTCGAACACAAAATCTTCTATTTTAAATTCATTTTTGACAGTAAGATTTGTTGTAAATTAACATGTAAGTTTTACATATTGAATTTTTCGTTGCTGTTTAATTAAAAATTAATTGATATTATATTACCAATATATATGTATATAAAATTAAAATTCGTTTGCAAATTCATTTGTTTGTAAGTTTTTTATATTGAATTTTGTTTTAAAGATAAAAAATATTTACAAGTTGTGACATCAAACTTTCCTTGTAAAATTTTCAATAACAAAACAAAATAAACATGAACAGAAACTTTAAAATTTAAAAAACGGATAATTTTAAGTATATTTCTTTGCAAATTTTTTATTTTATTATGTCGATTGTATATCAATTTTTACTTCGGTTGAAAAACCCTAAGTATTACATTCATGAGCCAAAAGTGAAATTCTTTTCCGCACTTTTTTTGGCATTTCTCGACGTTTTAGGACCTACTGATTCTAAAAAAGCAAAATAAAAATGTTTGTGTGTTTGTCGGCCGGAAGTCACAGCCGACGAAATCTTTTAAACCGCTGGACGGATTTCAAAAATTCGATTTTCCAAAAATAGGTTTACTCAATGGGAAGAGCCGAAAGGACTATGTGTTCGACAACTGTACCGGAAGTTTGTCCAAAAATCGTCAAGTGTGTCAAAACAAGGAAATTTGCATATTTTTTGCTTAAAAAACGTTCATTTTAAGTGATTACGAATAGAAACATTGAATTTGAAGAAATCTTGATGGTCGGGATTGGTATGTAAGACCAAAAACTAGATTCTTGCATTATAAGTTTGTCAAAAAAATATTGTCAAGTGTGTCAAAGAAAGATTTTACTTCGGTTTATTTATTATTTAACCCAATTTTTGGAAAAAATAAAATTAATTATTTGTATGACATGAAATTTCATTATTATTATTGAGAATTATGGCATTATAAGTTTAGTCAAAAATATGTTGCCAAGTGTGTCAAAGAATGATTTCCATTTCTTATTTTAGAAAATAATTAAATTAATTATTTGTATGAAATGAAATGTAATGAACATGATATTATTATTATTGAGAATTTTATTGCATTATAAGTTTGTCAAAAAAATATTGTCAAGTATGTCAAAAAAATGATTTCATTTACTTTTGTAGCCAAATGTTTGGGAAAAAAAATTTAGCTGTTTGTATGACGTAAATATGATATGGAAATTTCTGAATTTCTTATAGTTTTTAAAATATTTTTGTAATTTTGAAAAAAGTTTGTATTTTTGATTTTGTAATAATTTTTGCAATAGTTTTAGAATTTTGTGAAAAGTTTTAATTTTTGATTTTGTTATAATTTTTGCAATATTTTTAGAATTTTGAAAAAAAAAACGAATTTTTGAATTTTATATATATATTTTTACAATTTTGAAAAAAGTTTCAATTTTTAATTTTGTAAGAATTTTTGGAATATTTTTAGAATTTTGAAAAATTTTAAATTTTTAATCTTATTATAATTTTTGAAATTTTGGAAAAAGTTTCAATTTTTGATACTGTTATAATTTTTGCAATATTTTTAGAATTTTGGAAAAAGTTTGAATTTTTGAATTTTTAAGAGTTTTTGGAATATTATTAGGATCTAGGAAAAGTTTAAATATTTGATTTATTTTAATTTTTGGAATATTTTTGGAATAGTTTTTGGAATACTTTAAGTGAATTGTGAATTTGTGAATTTGTGAATTGTGAAAAAAGTTTGATTTTATACCACTTTTACTATATTTTTGGAATTTTGACAGAAATATACGAATTTGTGATTTTGTAATATTTTCTCGAAACGCTAAATGGAGAGGTTTTTGAGCATTTTGCTGATTGTATCATCTTTTCACTAAATTATGTTAATTTATGATCTGTTATGATTTTCCGGCAACGTATTGATGTTTCGTGTTAGTTTTGTAATAAATTTCTAAACAGAGATAAAAAAATACATGTAGTTTAACAAAGAGTTATGTTTGATATACATCGCTGCCCACAACTATAAACAATGTCCTCATAAAAGTTTTATGCTGAAAACTATATCAAAATCCTTAACCAAAACCGAAGTCTTGATATCTCAGAGCTTGAAATTTCAGCCCCTTCGTATTTTCAATTTAAAATGAATAATTCTGATTGTTTAATTTTGCCTATAGGTTTTCTTATAATAAAATTTTGTTGCAGATTAAATTTTGTTTTTCCATAGAAGTTCTAGTTATTCGAGATTTGTTTTTTTTTAAATGTTTTTGTATGAATTCGGGTTTCACCAACTCTATTATCTAGAGTTTTAAAATATCAATTTGTTGCAGAATAAATGTTTCTTTTTAAAGTTATAATAAGCGAAAAGATGGGAAGGCACAATTTGTTTCAAATTTTAAGGTACTTGCTACGCTTCATTATTACAGGCTAGAACGTTATCAGACTTTTCTGTTGAAAGCATTTATTTGCTTGGACTTTCACAACCTTGCGTTTCAAGGTGTATCGAGAATGTCACATCGTTGATGTATCGATACTTAGCACCGATACACATAAAATTCCCTGCCAACATTTTGAATAAAACCACAAATAAAACCAGGTTTGATTTTACAAAACGTAATTATCTGTAATTAATTAATTGGATCAACAGATTTTACGAAAAATATCGAATGAGTAACATCATAGGTGTTGTGGATGGAACACAAATTGCCATTATTGCTCCACCAGAAAATTCTATAGAAACTCTCGGGAACTTATATATTTGTCGAAAAGGGTTTCATAGCTTGAACGTTTTAGTTGTAAGTACAAACATTTTAAGCATTTCATATTAATTTATTGTGATATTTCTAATTGCTTAAAATACACAAGTAGTTTATTTTTGAACCAATTTTCAAAATTTTAACACCACTCTTTTTGAGTGAATCCAATAAAAGTCTTATGCCGAAAACTTTACAAAAACCTTTAACACAGACTGTAGTCTTGATATCTCAGAGACTTGAAATTTTAGACCTCTATATTTTCAGTGTTGTAATGCAGATTTAAGAGTCATATACACTCAGAGAATTTTGTTAGTAAATTTAATAACCGCCCGTTTTGAAAATGTGTAATAAGTTATTTTATCAATCTAATAACGATTTTTGTTAAAGTAATTGCCACATTCGTTCGATTAATACTTTTTGTTATTATTTTCATAAAAATGTTTATTAAAATAAAAATACGGTCAAGCTTATTAAAAAAATCACAACGGTTGATTAAACTAATAACCAGTTCTTATTAAAATAATGAATTCAGGCAATCAAATAAAAAATCATGTGATTAACGTAGAGCAATTAAAATAAAAACATAAATTATTATTTTTGTAGTTAATTTTAATAACCATTTTATTAGATTAATCATCGACGTTTTTAATTTAAAAACGTAAGTTATTAGATTAATAATAGTGTACATTAATCTAACCATAGGTTATTATTTTTAATAACGATTAATTAAATCTTGGTAAGACACAGTTTATATCCAGACGCTGAATAAACAACAACTTTAAAAAATATTTAAAATTTTTGTGAAAAGCTAAAAGTGTTATTAAGAAAATTGAAAAATTAAAACTCTTTTATTAAACGATAAGAAATGTTATGATTTAAAACAAAAACAAATAGTTGGCAAGTAAACGAATTCATACGTTTGGTATGTGAAACTTTGTAAATTTTTGTACTGTCTATGCCGTGTTAAAATAAAATTGGTTTTTCAGTTCCTATTTAGCAGATTCATCAGAACATGTAGAAATTTTGTTTGATGAACATAGTAGTTGGGCTGAAATTGTGTCTGCATGGGACAGGACTAAACAACTGAGACTCAGCGACATTTCAAAATTAAAATCAACTTCGGAAATTTTAACCTAATGGAAGCAATTTAAATTACCGCTTGGTTATAAACTGATAATTAATAATTCAATATTAGTATATTTCAATAACATTTTAATTATATTAATATTCCTTTTAAAATTTTCAGATAGACACTTATTTTAAATCAATGTTTACGAAAGCCACCGATTTTGGTTGTAAATTACCAACATTCATTCAGAAAACTCAGCCCATTTTTGAAGAACAAGTTAAAGATGAAAAGTTAAGAGAGATTGTTGAAAAGCTTCGCAATACATAAAATAAGTTTTTAAAATTTGTTTTTTTGGCTCCAAAAACTTGAAAATCACATACAACAGAAACAGGATTCCATTCAAAATTTACAGCAACAGAATTTTTTGTTGTCAAATTTGTATGAAATTCTGTTTCTGTTTCTGATGTATTTGAATAGGCTATAAGCTAAAAAGTGGTTTTTGGACATGTCATTTGTAAGTTTTTTGAGTGAAAACAATTAAACCTATTCAATGTTTGATTCTGTAATAAAATAATATTTTTCTGTTTTATATTATTTAGATGGTATTCTGCTATTAACTATGTATTTACTCCACAGGATACTCCGTCCAATCAACAAAACAATGGAGCATAAAATTTATAAGAAATACACGGTTCTGTTCAACGGAAACTGTTCAAAATGTTGAAGAGACGTTACAAAAGTATTTGGATCAACAATTACCAATTCAGCCACTTTTGTTAATTACTGGATCTATAACAAAGCCAATACTAGAATGTTTTGATAGTGTACGGTATGAATTTTATACAACGTGAAAAGTAATTGATGTGTGCTTCAAAATATTTTATTTTTTGAACTTAAAAAATCCGCAGTCAGCAACCAATTTTGGAATTTTATCCAAAGGTATTTTTAATTTTTATACATTGAAAGGCGAAAAAGAAATAAATAAATATATAATTGATTTGCTAAATTCAAATCAATAATATATATTATTGATTTAACTATGTAAATTTATTTTTTAATTAATAATTAATAAAAAATATAGTAAAATATAATATATTTTACTATACTTTTTATTTTATATACGAACATGTTCTTTTTCTTCTTTTAATTTTTGTCATATGTAAATTTAAAAATATTTTAAAAATTATGTATTATTTTAAAATTAAAACTGTGAAATGTAAATACTTTAAAATTAAATAAAAATAATTGAAATAAATAAAATTGTTAATAAAAAATTTATATTCTCTTTTATTTAAAAAGTGTAAAATATAAGTTATTAATAAGTCTCATTAATAATTTAATAACATCTTATTATTAATTTAATAAGAACCTATTATAAATCTAATTAGATTGTATTATTAATCTGATAACCTAAAATTTTTTTAAAAACAACTTTATTATTCTAATAATATATGTCATTTATCCAATGGATACCTAATATGAATCTAATTCATTATGTTATTAATTCAATAAGAATTTTTATAAATATAAAAGCTATCGTTTTTAGATTTAAGATTTGAATTTTTTTTTGTTAGTAAATATTACGACCAAATAATATTAGTTTAATAATGCCTGTTATTACGAAATTAGTGAAAATAATCACAAGCTGTGATTAGCTGTATAATAATCACCAAATTATTAATCTAATGGCTATTTTGATAGTTTTTAACAACAGAATTCTCTGAGTGTACGCAGACGCGTCTTTTCCTGGATCAACACATGATGCAGGTATTTGGAAAACATCGCAACTACGCATGAGTTTTTTGAAGAAATTTAGATCAGATACGTTTCAGTCTGAATTTATATTAGGTAAAAAATTGCAACAAATTTTTTTAATCTTATTTACTAAGCAATTTTTCTATATTTTAGGTAGCTCAGGCTTTCCTTCAGAACCATGGATTTTGGTACCATTTGCTCAGCCAATGCCATAAAAAATTCAAAAGCAATTCAACAAAAAAACCGACATCAACACGAAATTGTATTGAAAACTGCTTTGGAATTATAAAATCCTGGTATAGGTGCACTTTGTGTCATAGGGTTATGCATTACACTCCCAAAAAGGCTGCTCATATAATATATGCCATGTTTACATTACACAACATGTTTTTAAATGACCAAGCTATAACATTCGATGCAATAGATAACTCAACTGTAAATGCCGATCAAGATAATGAAGAACCTGATGAATTTAATACTTATTCATCAATAAGACAACAGTGGCGAGGTTTGGGAACTCAAGTTCGAGATGAACTCTCTATAATGACCTCGGATTACCTAAGATTCATACCAACAACGATCAGGGAGACTAAACCCGGACTACGATATAAAAATAGAAATTAAAACATTTTAAGCCTTAAAACAACAATGGATCTTCAGAAATTATCAAACCAAATCAATATGTATTAAATAATTTTTAAGCTGCTTTGATATTTCCTTAAGACTTAAGGCAATGTCTTGTAAGACGGTGGTCACATTAGAAAGGTTTTCATTTGCTATTTTAATTGTTGTATACTTTCATCTCTATGTTGTTTTCTATCTTCTTCAGCATGTTCGGCAAACTGCTGAAATAGGCTATCTATAATTTTGTAAAAAAAAAATTTATTAAAAAATATAATTACAAAAAAATGATTTTTTTAATATCCTCCTTAAATATCCTCTATACATACCTCCTTCAGATATTTTATTATATACCATTTTTTTTTATTTCTCCAACTTTAAAAACCCTAGAGGTTCTGCGACCTTAATGCCGTCTACCGGGATCTTCCCCCTAGATGCCTGCTCTCTTCTAAATTTAAAGCGGTTTAACTGACGCACTACCACCACCTGTTTTAAGATGATCTTCTTTAACGTTCCTGGCTTTATGATTTATTACATAACGCCAATTATCAAATACCTTGTATATATAAAAAAAAATGATAATTCAAACAGTTATAAATAATTTTTTTATCATAATATCATAATTATCATAATTTTTATCATCCAATCCGCCTTGGTTTTAGTTGACCCTTTGCTGTTATTTAAAAGGCTTGTTAACTTTTCCCAACAGTGATCAATTGATTGATCAGAGTGTTTTTTGTTCTTAATTCTTCTGACCCCTCTAGAAAAGCTACAAAGATTTCTTTTTGCTCCTGAGAGGTTTTCTCATCACGTTTTGGTTTTTTAGTCACTGCTAAAAATATTTGAAACTTAATTTCGATATCTCTAATTTATTAATCCTTCTAAAGTAAACTATATTAATTGAAATTTGATTATATACTAAAAACATTTAAATAAGATTTTATTAATAATAATAAGAATTTGATTTAAAATGCAAATAAATGCATAACTTATTTAATTTGCTCGACTATAAATTTACTTACATGTTTGGTTATTATCCATTATTTAGTTTTAGCAAATTGTCTTACGGCTTTATAAACTGTTATGCAACTGTTCAACTGATTTGAAAACTTTTGATAGATTTGTGAAAATTTTTTGTGTGTTATACAAAACCGTCTTCAGTTACAAGCCTGATTATTGGAAGAGCTGTAAGAAAAAATAAAATAAACTTTCAAAGATGTAAATTTTTTAAAGGCGTTAACAT
Organism: Diogma glabrata; assembly: GCA_963693315.1. Taxonomy (NCBI): domain Eukaryota; kingdom Metazoa; phylum Arthropoda; class Insecta; order Diptera; family Cylindrotomidae; genus Diogma; species Diogma glabrata. The sequence continues at coordinate 218,406,244 of OY856186.1, forward strand.
CGGCATTTTTTAAAGACAGTTAACATCGAATAAAAATATAAGGTTTTACAGTGTAATTATAATAAAAAATAACTATGTTTTGATAAAAAACAACCAGGCTTATTCTATTGCGGTTTTGGCTTAAAAGAAAATCGTTTTATTACAAATTTTGTCTATGAAATACACAAATTGTAATGTTGATGATAGAATATGTCGTTTAAGCCAAACAAACGACGGTAATATTTAATCAATAAATTAAATCTAACCTAAAACGTATTTTTGAATATCTTATGAACTTTTACTACTAAAAAAGTTCAAGCGACAGGAAATACCGTACAAATAAGTAGATTTCTTCGCCAGACATATTTATATTACTATATCACATATTACTATATTACAATATCACGGTTTTAGGTCAACGGTCTTAGTCAACGGGAGCACCAACAACCTTAGTTACAGAGTTTTTTTTAATGAGGGAAGAGCTATTGCTTGCTCGAAAAAATGAGCCGCCGTATAACTTTATATGTGGGAGTTAATTATTGAAGAAGTAAGTGTTCAAGTTCAACGAATATGCTTCTTCTATTCTTAATTTACTATTACGTTTTATTTTTGTTCCTGCAAAATTTTAAATAGTTGCTTTTTAGCTTTTATTTTATTTCCTCCATTCGATCGTAAAAGATAGGCCTCCTATTACATATTTTATATGTGTTAGGATTTCTTGTTTAGTTATCAATTTTTTACAAACAAAAGAAAATTGACATTCAATAATTAAGGGTAATTTTTTGCGTCCTCAGAACGCATGTTGTTGTGGGATCTAGATCTTCAGAGGTTTCTTTGTGTTGTTTTGACACATATTCGAATTCATATTACACCACACATTTGTTTTAAAAAAACGGTTGATGATGCCGTAATTTCCATATCACGTAAATGCCGGCAACTTAAAAGAACGAATGCAAACTGCCTTCGCGTAATAACATCGAGTTGAGTCAGGGAATGGGGTTCAGTATTCTTCCTTCAAAAGCAAAACTGGTCCTATTTCACAGAAATTGCACGATCCCTGATATTGGTCCTGTTCCTCTATAAGAAGCAATCCGGTACGTCTTCGATATTTGTACACTTTTCCATTTAATGTCAGACAGTCCACTTTCCAGTTAGTACAACTTTCGTAGCTAAATTCATTATTATTAATATTTATAATTGTAAAACTAAACCAGTAGATCTTTTTAAAAGTCATGAACTAAAATGTATATATGTATATACTTCTTCTCTCTCAAAACCAAACTAGAAACAAAATATTCTGAAATTTTTTGCTATGACACCTAATTACAGGGTAATGTATTAAATTGAGTAGCTTAATTTATTGAAAGTAATCTGACAACCATCTTAAAATAACTTTTAAGTAAGTTAACGCCTCTAAATAGAAGTCTTATACATATTTATTATATTTTGTGCAAAATCCATCAAAACTAATATACATATTACAAATTGCAAGTCATATTTCATGTTGAAACAAATTGAAATTTTAAATTTTTACATTTTATAAATTAATATTTATAAAGGAACTAAAATCAACCTCTTCGTCAGATCATAGACAATATACTAGATGGTTTTCTCTCTGACATCAAACATGCATATAAGATTATTTAATGTCGTTGTGCTTCCAATTTTTATTGTTGTAAAAACAAATTTTAGAATGGGTAGAGAGTATTTAAAATATTTGCTATCTTTCTTTTTCTCACATGACAATATTAAACTCTGTAAAATTTAATATGGAGGGGAAAAATAAAAATATTAAAGGAAAAAATATTATATTTTGTATCTTTTTTGGCAACCAAATTATCTAGGTATAAAACAAAAGAAATTTGTTTGCCCATGCGTGTGTGGGTTAAAATAAAAATTGATGGTTATTATTATTTTTAGATTTGTGTATCTTTTTCATTTAGGATGGATTATTTAAAAGGAAAAGAAACCAATTTTTATTTTTGTTTTGTTTCGGATACAACAACAAATTTTTAATTGAAAGGAAAAGAAATCTTTGATTTTATTATTTTAGAATAAATACATTTCATTCATTAGAAAAAAAGTTTTTGTTTTTTTTTTCAATTCATTCAATTTAAATTAGCATGGAATTTGTTTAAATTTCATAACTGAAAATTAAGAAGGTTACCAAATTCAGTAGTAGTTATTTTTCTTGGTCTCAGATTACAAGAATAAGATTTTACATTATATCAGTAAAACAAAAACTTCCGTTTTTAATTAGTTCTGTCTGACTTCTGAGAGAACTTTTTTTACAGCTGTTGATTAGCCAGTTTTCAGTTTGTTTTGTTTTTTTTTAACGCTTTGGCAGCAATGGTTATGTAATCATTCGATGGGAGCATTCGTTTTCTGACTGTGTTTGATTGAAGAGTTTCCACTTTTTTTGTATGTTTAATGGGAACTCTTCACGGCTATCATGGTCTTCTCAGTTGTAAGTCAATATTTATTATTTACTAATATTTATTCAGCATTTCTGAATGTTTTAATACCACGAAATATCTAGCGTAGGGTTCTTTGTCTTTAAATTAAATGTAGATGACAGCTTGTATTTGTAATTAAAGAAAATAAGCAAATGATCGGTGTCCATACCAACAAATCTGTATGATCAAACGACAGTTATACTTGTATATTACCTTTTAAAGATCATGACTATTCTACAGGATGCAAATTGCAATAAATATTTTCTTACGTTGGAAGCTTGATGGTTGGACACATAGATTGGCCGAAGTTATGCGTTCAATGTTGGCATTTGAATACATTCGGAACATTGTCGTCATTTTGACACAATTCAAAGAGAGTTTCTATTTTAAATGGCTTTTGTTATGAAATTTGTAATATTGTTCACTATTCATTTTTGTTAATAGCTGTAATGTTGTTTACATTAACGAAAACTTTGTAATATAAATATTTTATACCATTTATTTTACAAGTTTAGTTAAATTATAATGTTTGTTAAACAAAAATAGCAACAATTTACTCAACGCAAATTGTATGGGCAGTCGTTGACTACTCAGTTTAGAACACGACCAAAGAGCACCCAAATCGTTTTACAAAATAAAATTAACAATATGGTTTTGAAAATTTGATTCAACTTGAGACTTGATCAACGTCTATAAACAAACCATTTGTATTAATTGCATCCAAATCTTTTTCTTTTTCTAATAAATAATTTAGTTTCAATAGCTTATTCTGAGATCAGTGTGGCATGATCTCAGAATAAGCTATTGCAACTAAATTATTGACTGAGGATTATACTGACTTATTATACTGAGGATTTGAGAATAACTTTTAATGCGAGAGTATAACATTTTGTGTTCGCTCTTCACCGAGAACCTGGAAAACTGAAAAAGGATTGATTATGTTACTTATAATGAGCGAAAAATATTAAAAAGTAACAAAGCCATTAGCTTCGATATTAGAGAGTGCATTATTAGCTTCGATAGAAAGAGAGTGATAGAATTGTAAAAAAACTGGATTCATTCAATAAAATGACAACAAGTTAAGTTCAATTTTTGTAAATTGTGGCCTAAAATTTTATATGCATATTTTAGAAGAAATAATCTTTAAAATAAAATAAAAAATTTTTTTGTGTTTCAGTACAGTGACTAGCCCCCTTAAATAACAATAATATTAAGAAAACTCCTAGTAACTAGGAACCTAAAAGTAATCACTAGACTAATCACAGCAACAGCTATTTAATACCTGAATCATCTTCTATTGTGCAACCGAGGTCTGGGATGCCATTGTGAGAGCGCACAACATGATGAGAGGCGTTGATTGGCGCCAATATTTCATCAATTTGTTAAATTTAATGTCTAATAGAATGCGCGAAATTATTGCAGTACAAGGCGGTCACATAAGATATTAACTTTATATTATATTAATATTAATTAAATTTAATGAATTAATCAAATAATCAAATATTGTTAAACAATTAGTCAATTATTTATGAAATAAAATTAAAAATTCAATTATTTTCTTATTTTTTTTTGATTTTTTTCTATTGAAAAACTTTTATCAAACTTTAAATTAATTTTTTTAATGATTTATTTGGGATAAAATAACAAATTATATACCAAAATACTCCACCAATATTGAGCTATTTAAAATTGAAAACGGATTTATAATCGGATCACCCAGTACCATTTTATTTACAAAAAACCAACAGTACTTTCGCTTGAAAATAGGTGTATATTCAAATTAAAAATGTAAAGTTTGATTAGTTTGGTTTTTTAGTACACTGAAAAAAACCTGTCCTATTTCCAATCGAAATTGAATTGTCTCACCTCACCGTGCGGTCACGTATTGCGAATCAAACTACGAAATTGCTTCAACAACTCTACAATTATAAATCGATGAAGTTGAGACAATCACACGAAATATTTATGCGAAAATAAAATATAGTTCAATTAATCTCAATACTTAAACTTTAAAATGATAAATTCATGATATAAAACCAAAGAAATTTTTTTTCAGGGAAATAATTATTAGCTTTATTCAACTACTGTTATATTGGATATAACACTTTATGTTTTAAATAAACCTCATTCTGTTGTTAGGAAAATGTTATCGTGTAGTTGTCCCAATCACAGTGAAATTGTTTGCAAATAATTTTTCTTTGCATGAATAATCAATTGCCAACTTCGAGATGAGGTTGTCATGATCTTCAATTTTTTTTTCAGTGTAGATATAATATGTATAAACATGCTTCAAAAATATTTTTAAAATTTGTTGCAAAATAATTTAATAATAATAATTGATTATTTCGAATAATTTCAAAATTACATAAAATAGTTTGCAGAGCAAAATTGAATTTAATGAATTTTTTTATTTAAATCGTTCGCATTATTTACATGCAGACTTTAAAATTTTAACACCCTCAAAATTTTGTCGTCCTAGGTTCGGTTTTCATGACCTAGGCCACTTCACAGATCCTAGTTCTGTTAGCGTTACTCAGGTAGCACGACGTTGACGTAGATGTAGGATTTTCACTACCCAAAATTTTTTTTCCATGATAAATAGTCATCTGATTAAGTCTATCAATTAAGTGATAAGTCTAACTATTAAGTCTACCAATAAGTTTTACCAGTGTGCGTGGTTTTTGTTTATGATATAAATTTGTGGAAATATGTCATAAAACTGATCTGTAATGTATATATGTATACTGTTCTGTGTTTTCTTTTCCTCTATTTGTGTTGAAATAAATAAAACCAAAGAAAACACAAAGGTGGTTATTTTGTAGTGTTATCTCACTAGGTGAGATAAATAGTGAGATAAAAAAATTATGTTTAAATGATTTGTTTTATCTAATATAATCGATCAAAAACAAATATTTATCTCACTTTTTATCTCACCTAGTGAGATAACACTACAAAATAACCACCCAAGCGATAGATCATTAATTGCTTATTCTGTTAATTAATTGCAAATATTTCGAGGTTTTGTGATCTCCTCTTCAGTGCACTATTAATCGAAATGAGAATAGAATTTATAAATGTTACAAAATATTAAAATCAATATAAGCTTACATAAATAGCAATTTTTTTTAGTTTCTTAGCATTTCAGTTTTTATACATATAAAACACCATTAAGTTTGCGTCTTTTCGATAAAAGCAAAATTATAAAATTGTATACAAACAAATCATTTAAATAAATTAAGACCATTACAAGAACAGATTAAAAGAATTTTTCTATAACTAAATTAAATTAAATTGAATTAAAACAAATAAAAATTTTTTGTATACTAAGAATAATCTAAAGGTGTGCATTAGTAATAAATTAACATTTTTGATCGGTCAATGAACTGAAATTGAAATTGTAAAACAAGACCTTATTATCAACCGCCGTTTTTACTTATCTGGACATAACGAATCCGTTATCAGCTGTTCTTGTTTTTTATTATAATATAAATTTCCCCATCATTATTATTTGTTTTTGTGTCAAAATATATTATTGTAACTAAACAACCTGGAAAATCAGTTTATTTTTCATCGGTTTCGTTTTTTGTTGACTGTTTTGATATTTTAATTAATTTGGTTGCAATTTAGTTTATTGTTTCTAGTGTTTTAGGTGGTTGAGAACATGAGTGAAGGCAGGATTTAATACTTCAAAGTCCGACTTCAGATTTACTGGTTTTTGTTTATGTTGGTGAATAGAAATGGACTCCAGTGTCAATCGTTTTTCCCAATGGTTTTCTTTATTTATTATTTTAGTGTCATCATAATTGAACGTGTGTCCTGTTTGTTTGCTGTGGTGGAAGGGAGCAGTGTTGTTGGTTTTTATTTTGTTTGTCGTGACATCATTAATATGTTGTTTCAACCGACTACCTAGTTTTTGTCCCGTTTGTCCAATGTAGACACCTGGACAGTTGTTGCAGTTAATTGCATAAACCACACCATGTTGTTCCATGGTGTCGACTTTGTCATAGGGTTTTCTTATTGTTTTTCCTACAGTTGCGTACGGTTTGAAAGCTACTTTCATATTGTGGTCGTTAGATGAAAATAAATGGCTGAGATTTTCAGATAGGTGTTTTGTTATACCATTCCTTTGTAATTCATTTGCGTGGTGTGGTCTTTAGTGTGGGTTTCGTCCTGTTTATGGTATTGTTTTAATAATTGGTTTATTTCAGCATTTTTTTATTTTTAAGATCAATCTATAGAAGGCCTTCATCAGTGCAGTGATGGACTGTAACCAACAAATTTACAATATATGAGGGAATTTCATTACAATAACCGGTAAGAAAAGGCTAAGTGGGCAGACCTGGGTCAAGCCTGCACCGCAGCTTTTGGGGTTTGGGCCAGACTTAATATTTACAAACGACCCAAGCTTGGGCTAAGTGTGGACTGATGTCCTTAAGCCAAGCCTGGCAAACCAGGCTTGGGCCAAGTCTGGCAAATAAGACTTGGGCCAGGTCAACCAAACCAATTTTTTTTCCAGACCTCCTTTAAATGTGTGGAAAGAAGTTGTGGAAAGAGTAACATATATAAAATTAGAGAAAAACTTAATATGGCTTGCACATGTTTACACTACATTAGACTAGTGAATACTGCGTAACATAATAAACTGAATCTTGGTTCAGTCTAGGCATTTACAACTGGCCAAGACTGAAACCAAAGTTAACTAGCCAATGCTTGGCTCGCCAATACTTGACCAAGATTAGTTCGTTGTTTAATATTGGCAGCTTCTACCCGGGGCAACCATAAATCATGCAATTCAATTCATAAACGGTCTAAGCCGGTCCAAATATCCCTTTTATAATTCAATTCTTTTAATTTTTATTAATATCTTTGTCATAAGAAGTTAATTAATTTGTTAGATAAATTAATTTGATTTACTTTTATTGTTTTTTGAACAAATAGTAGTTTAATCAATGAGTGTATAATGAAATAGTTTATTATCAAGCTAAAGTGCCGCATGGAGGGATCAGTTTTTATTGTTTTGAAATTTTTTTTTATTTTTGATCTATGGGTGTGACAACCCCGCGTACTCCAGTCCCTGCTATTGACATACGAGTTAACGTGAGATATCACATACCACTGGCAATAGCAGTGAGATATCACTAGCCAAGGTGACATCTTAGGGGTGGTGGCGGATGAACTGTATTCAGTCAACGGTAGCACCCTCAATCTTAGCTGTGCAATAGTCCTTGATGATGAGACGTTATTGCTTCTTTGAGGAAACGAGCCTTCATATAACTATGTGTGGGCTTTAATCTTTAAGAAAGACGGTGCGTCACAGGATCAAGGAATATGCAACCGGCTGGATTATTGGCAACTACGTTTTTGTTTTGTTCCAGCAAATTTTTGTAAAAATTTGCTATTTACTTTTTAATTTACTTTTATTTTCTCTATTCTATCATAAAATATTGGCCTATGTCATATTTTGTCAGTGATAGGATTTTTTGTTTAGTTATCCATACTTTAACAAAATTTAACAAACTTTAACAAAAAATATAAAAAAACAAAAAAGGAAGATTTAGGTCCATCAACACCTTTGAACGTATGTTGTTGTGGGACCTTGGTCTTAAAAGGTTTTTATGTGTTATTGTGACACTTATTGTAATTCCTACTACACAACACATTTTATTAAAAAAAAAAAAAAAGTTTAAAATTTGAGCGATGCACGAGCGAGCATTTTAATTTGCGAGAGAATAAAATTCATTAAGCACGAATCGATTACAATACTTTATTCTCTGACAAAGAATTGTGTATTATAAAAAATAAAAACATTTTCTTCAATTAAAACAATAAATCTTTATTGTTTTAATTGATAAATCAAATTTCTTATTAAAAAAAACCCTGATGATAAAAAACGCCCATCTCATACAATCAACCAAGTTCAACTAAACGAAATAAGAGAATTTTGCTCAAAATTTGATTTTTGAACAAAACTTATCAAAGCAATTGTGATTATAATTTGAAAATAATTTTAATGAAATCAAAATAATTTGACCAATTGGAATCATACCAATTGAATAATGATAATTTTTTTAAAGGAAATTTTTCATTAGACAATAGGTTAAGTTCATTAGGCTATAGGTTAGAAAATAATACATACTATTATTATCGAAAAAAACATACAAATAAAGCTGATATAATAAAATGGAAGAGAATAAAATGAATTATACTATACATGCTTAGAATAAAAAATTAAAAAGCTATGAATTCGATTTATTTGTTTTAGAATTGGCCCAGCATTGTATTTAAATATTGTTCCAATGTGTAAAAATAATAATGGTACATGGTTATTAATCATGGTTGAAACAACATCGAATCATTTTTATTTTAAAGCTTGTTTCAACATTGTTCGACCTTAAAACAAGCTTGGCTCAATGTAAAAACAATCCTTTTTGCTTATCTGGGTAGAATTGGACCAGCATTGTATTTAAATATTGTTCCAATGTGTAAAAATAATAATGGTACGTGGTTATCATTTAAGGTTAAAACAACATTCAACCAAGTTTATTTTAAAGCTTGTCCCAACATTGTTCGACCTTAAAACAAGCTTGGCTCAATGTAAAAACAATGCTCTCTGCTAACCTGGGTACTAATGTACACCTTTAGATTATTGTTAGTATACAAAAATTTTTTATTTATTTTAATTCAATTTAATTTAATTTAGTTATAGAAAAATTCTTTTAATCTGTTCTTGTAATGGTCTTAATTTATTTAAATGGTTTGTTTGTATTCAATTTTATAATTTTACTTTTATCGAAAAGACGCAAACTTAATGGTGTTTTATATGTATAAAAAGTGAAATGCTAAGAAACTAAAAAAATTTGCTATTTATGTAAGCTTATATTGATTTTAATATTTTGTAACATTTATAAATTCTATTCTCATTTCGATTAATAGTGCACTGAAGAGGAGGTCACAAAACCTTGAAATATTTGCAATAAATTAACAGAATAAGCAATTAATGATCTATCGCTTGGTGTTTTCTTTGGTTTTATTTATTTCAACACAAATAGAGGAAAAGAAAACACAGGACAGTATACATTTTACCTGTGTGTTTAAATAAAGAAAAATGAAAATTGATTAGAAATAAATTTAATTGAAAACTGCAAAATTTTGAACTCTTACCTTTTTTTGTATCTTTTTATATCAGTCATTTCCACGTTACCCCTGAGGTATGACCATAACGCGTTTTTTTTAACGAGGTATATCCCCAGTAGGCCTACTCCTCAAACAGATCGGATATTGATAATATTGAAATCTTATATAAGTGAACTACTAAGTTTTAGGAACAAATTTATTAAAATTAAAAATCAAATGCATATTTATCAATATCCGATCATTTTCCAATTAAAACGGTTTGAAAATTATACCATACTACAAGAACCCATCTGGATAAAAGAAATTTGTGAAGAAGTTAATTTTGAAAGATTTTATAGGAATGTCAGTTGTTTAATTAATTATTACAGTAAGTAATATGAATAGAAAATAAGAGCGATCGTGGCTTGCGTCTTCATCAACTCATATTCTTGATTTCAATTATTTAAAATTTTTAATCTCTTTTTTGATTGGAGATCTCTAAATTTGCTTTTAATTTTGGAACCCTTAAATTCACCTTTTGTGCCGTCAACTTCTTCTATATACAAGTGGTCTCCCATTAAATTTATTCCACCGGGTATTAATGAGGTGTTAATGGCCCAACACAGTTCGTTCTTTGCGAATTTTCCACCGAAAGACAAAATATGTGTTTTAAGTTTTGATGAAATTTCAATAAAGCAAGACTTAACACATAATATTTTGATGGATAGACTGGAAGGGTTTTGCGATGATGGAACCGAAAGAAAAGATGAGCTTGCCAGCTCGGCTCTATTTTTTATGGTACGGTCATTGTTTTCGGACTGGAAATATGTTATAAATTATGTTGTTATCAACAAATCTTTTACGTCAGTAAAACTTTGCGATTTGATCAAAGAAAATATAAAACTGTGTGAAGAGAAAATAGGTTTAAATGTGGTTATGCTTACTTGTGACCAGGGGTCAATAAATATACAAGCATATAAAAATCTTGGAATAACTCTTGAAAAGCCATATTTTGATTTTAATGGCAAGAACATTTTTACACAGTTTGATCCTCCTCATCTTATAAAATCCGTGCGAAATGCCTTTTTAAAATACAAACTTTCTCATAATCAGCACGGCATAGCTGACATAAATGTTGTACGTAAAGTATTTGAGCATGACACCAAAAACAAATGCAAATTATTGCCTAAGCTTAATAAAAAGCACCTGGAGCCAAATAATTTTGAAAAAATGAATGTTTCTATGGCAGCTCAACTGTTAAGTAATACAGTTTGCTGTGCTATCAAAACCGTGCAACAAACTTGTCCGGAAATTTTAGGAACTCATTTTCGTCAAGCAAGTTCAACAGCTAATTTCATTCAACGGTTCAATAATATATTTGACTGTTTAAATTCACGAGCTTCTTTTCCCAGGTCACCTTTTGAAGCACCTCTTAGAAAAAACAATGCCATATATGATTATTTAAAAGATAGTTTGTGTTATTTGGAAGATTTGAAAATTCTCTCCGAAAATGCTAACTATATTAAATTTCTCAAAAACTTAAAGATAACAATTAAAGCACAATTGTTGTTGATAGAATATCTAACCAATGCGTATGAGGTGGATTGTTTATTAACTGGCAAAACTAACCAAGACGCTCTTGAAAACTTTTTTTCAAAGTACGGGGTAGAGGTGGTTTTAATTTTATGCCGACTTGCAATGAAATAGGTGTTCATTTTACAAACATAATATCCATAAAACTCTTATTCCAAAGCGAGTATTCAAATTGTAAGCCTGACGATGAACATATGATCGATCTTGAATGGAAAAATTTCAAAGATATTTATAAGGAGAGTTTATTGCATGGAGATCCAGAACACGAGCATATGCCGGAAGAGTACGAAATAATTTACCAAACCGATGAAGACGTTATTAAAAGAAATGCCATAACTTATTATGCTGGTTATTGTGCTTTTAAAAAAATTTGTTGCAATAAATGTCAAAGTAAATTATTAAAAGCGCAAGAAATAACGGCACCTGCAATAAACGAAACATTCATAATGGAAAAAACATTTAAGAAATCGACTCATTATGGATCCCTTCGAGCACCAACTGAAGAATATGCTGCAATAGCCTACGTTTTACTTACAGTTTTTGAGCAGTTATACAAAGCGAATTGTCATTTACCAAATATTTGCATGAAAATAACTGAAAAATGTATTACTGTTGTAGAAAAAGATTTTCTTGGCTTTGTACCTACACACGAAGACGATTGCTATGAGCACATAAAATCTTTAATTAATTTTTTCGTTTTGGTACTAACCAGAAAAAATTCGAAATGGTGAAAATGGTGCATTACAAAAGGTGAATTTAAGGGTTCTACAATTAAAAGCAAATTTAGAGATCTCCAATCAAAAAAGAGATTAAAAATTTTAAATAATTGAAATCAAGAATATGAGTTGATGAAGACGCAAGCCACGATCGCTCTTATTTTCTGTTCATATTACTTACTGTAATAATTAATTAAACAACTGACATTCCTATAAAATCTTTTAAAATTAACTTCTTCACAAATTTCTTTTATCCAGATGGGTTCTTGTAGTATGGTATAATTTTATAACCGCTTTAATTGGAAAATGATCGGATATTGATAAATATGCATTTGATTTTTATTTTTAATAAATTTGTTCCTAAAACTTATTAGAAGTAGTTTACTTTTATGAGATTTCAATATTATCAATATCCGATCTGTTTGAGGAGTAGGTAGTATGGTAGTAGGTAGTATCCCTTCAAAGTTTTCGTTAATGTAAACAACATTACAGCTATTAACAAAAATGAATAGTGAACAATATTACAAATTTCATAACAAAAGCCATTTAAAATAGAAACTCTCTTTGAATTGTGTCAAAATGACGACAATGTTCCGAATGTATTCAAATGCCAACATTGAACGCATAACTTCGGCCAATCTATGTGTCCAACCATCAAGCTTCCAACGTAAGAAAATATTTATTGCAATTTGCATCCTGTAGAATAGTCATGATCTTTAAAAGGTAATATACAAATATAACTATCGTTTGATCATACAGATTTGTTGGTATGGACACCGATCATTTGCTTATTTTCTTTAATTACAAATACAAGCTGTCATCTACATTTAATTTAAAGACAAAGAACCCTACGCTAGATATTTCGTGGTATTAAAACATTCAGAAATGCTGAATAAATATTAGTAAATAATAAATATTGACTTACAACTGAGAAGACCATGATAGCCGTCAAGAGTTCCCATTAAACATACAAAAAAAGTGGAAACTCTTCAATCAACCATTACATCCACAGCATAAAACACAGTCAGAAAACGAATGCTCCCATCGAATGATTACATAACCATTGCTGCCAAAGCGTTAAAAAAAACCAAAACAAACTTAAAACTGGCTAATCAACAGCTGTAAAAAAAGTTCTCTCAGAAGTCAGAACTAATTAAAAACGGAAGTTTTTGTTTTACTGATATAATGTAAAATCTTATTCTTGCAATCTGAGAGCAAGAAAAATAACTACTACTGAATTTGGTAACCTTCTTAATTTTCAGTTATGAAATTTAAGCAAATTCCATGCTAATTTAAATTGAATGAATTGAAAAAAAAACAAAAACTTTTTTTCTAATGAATGAAATGTATTTACTCTAAAATAATAAAATCAAAGATTTCTTTTCCTTTCAATTTAAAATTTGTTGTTGTATCCGAAACAAAACAAAAATAAAAATTGGTTTCTTTTCCTTTTAAATAATCCATCCTAAATGAAAAAGATACACAAATCTAAAAATAATAATAACCATCAATTTTTATTTTAACCCACACACGCATGGGCAAACAAATTTCTTTTGTTTTATACCTAGATAATTTGGTTGCCAAAAAAGATACAAAAAATTATATTATTAATTTTCCTTTAAAATTTGTATTTTTCCCCTCGATATTAAATTTTACAGAGTTTAATATTGTCATGTGAGAAAAAAATAGATAGGAAATATTTTGAATACACTCTACCCATTCTAAAATTTTTTTTGAGTAAAAAAACCATTTAATAAATTTAGTTGCACATTTGATGTCAAAGAGAAAGGCATCTAGTATATTGTCTATGGTCAGATCGAAAATAATGCTGTGTGACATTTAGATTTATTTCGTAATTATGAGGTTTAAATTGCGATTGGTTTGTTTGGTGATAGATTAAAAATTGGTTATGTATTAAATTTTAAATTGTAGAAAACGTTTGTTTAAATCTTCCGAAGAAAAATATTCTAGGATGGGTTACAAAATCAAATGTTTAAAACAAACGTGTCTTATATTGCTTACCTTCAACTTCAAGATTGATTAGAATTGCAAAGTGGTATATCTAAAAAAATTATTCGATTGAATCCAACTTATCCAACACGTAAATTTTGCAACCACAAGTTTGTGTATCCAAACAAGACTACCATTATTAGAAAGGTGGAACTGCGATACTTGGAATTGGAACCATTTAAGGTTTTGTTGCGGTAGCGATTGTAGAATCTATCTGGTATGCAGAAGAGAATTTCGGAAAATAAAACCTAAAAAAAGCTAAACCAAACCTAATAGTTTTGTTTATTGTACGATAGTCAAAATTGTTACAATTAAACTGACAATTTAAGTAAGATATGTTGTTTTGAAGAAAGTAGATACAAATTGTGGTAGCTTACAAATTATTTTTTAATACTCATTATAAACACTCAATCATGCTATTTTCTGGGCATTAGTATACATATAGCATAAATTTTGTATTGTAATCATATTTAAAAATATAAAAAAGGCGATAAAAAATTACATAGTTAAAAACATTGATGGTGTGCGAAGAATTAATTTTTATTAATTTTTTCCTTCATCTATCACATTATTTTACATTTCTGGAACATAAGTTTAATTTTTTTCATTTCAATAATTATTGTTGTTTTACTTTAATATTATTGAAATAACCTTATTTTCAAAGAGATTAGAATATTTTTACTAATTCTACGCACAAACAGTGTTTGACGAAATTTAAGTGTGAAAAAAAATTGTTTCACTCAAACTTTAGGACAACTATCTTTTGACAACTACCAAATTTTTTCAGATTTTTTGACTACCATGCGGCCGTCAGAGGCGCTGACAAAATTTGATTTTTTGCGGCTACCACAAACTTGTGAATTTTGTAGAAAAATGGGTGCGGCTGAGAAAGAAACGAAAAAATATCATGGTGTAAGAATTTTTTAAGTAGATTACGATAATAGTAGTTTGTGCTACAAGTTTTGAAATGAAGATTTTTTCAGCACTAGTCCTAAGTTTTCAATACGAACGAAGCGAGTATTGAAAATTAGGACGTGTGCTGAAAAAAATTCATTTCAAAACGAGTTGCACACAACGTTTTCTGCACTTGAGTACCACAAAACTACGCGAAATATTGATCGATCAACAATACCTTGACAATATGCAATTTGGGTTATATGCAAGAAAAAAACGTCATTTGTTCTTGATTGTTCCCACACTACAAACGTGTTTTCATTTCGCGAGTATTTTATTGAGAAGCTGCAAAAAATGAGCTCAGGTGAGGATTCCGATTTGGAAGGAGCAGCAGAAAGAGCTTTGCAAGGTTTATTGCCGGTAATATCCAAAGAAAAAAACGAAAAAATGTATCGAGCGTTCAAACAATGGTACAGCAAAAAAAAAAATTAAAGTGATTTACGAAAATAAGTTGCTTGCTTATTTCGGTACCGAGATGAAACAATTACAATCGTCAACTACAAGGAGCATTTATTCAATGTTAAAATCCACGTTGAACGTGAAGGACAACATCGATATCTCAAAATTCAACAATTTGCGAACTCTTTTGAAGCGTAAAAATGACAATTATTTTGCGAAGAAATCAAAAGTCTTCACCATTGAAGAAATCTACAAATTCATGAAGGACGCTCCTGAGTCCTGACGATGTTTATTTGGCTACGAAGGTAAAATTTGTTGATAATTTTTTTGTTTTACTTCCTAACCTCACAATTTTAAGGTGGCCCTTATTGTCGGTGTCTATGGTGCTTGTCGACGAATCAAATTGTTGAATTTGAACGTAAAGGATGTTGAATACATGGACAATGGAATTAAAATTACCGTACCGAAAACGAAAACCAAAATCATTCGACAATTTGTCATCAACAAAGGAAGTGATCAGGACGTAAATTTGGTTGACATTTTCAAAATGTATTCAGGACTACGTCCTCATGGCGTTATCACCGAAAGATTCTTTTAGGGATTTCGTAAAGGCAAATGCATCAAACAACCGATTGGCATTAACACGATTGGAGGCTATCCGAAGACAATTGCAATTTTCTTGAATCTTTCGTCACCGGGTGAGTACACTGGTCATTGCTTCCGCCGATCGTCTGCATTCTTGTTGGCAGATTCGGGTGTGAATTTAACTACAATTAAGCAACATGGTGGTTGGGAGTCTGATAAAGTTACAGAAAAATACATTCAACATTTGCTCAACAATAAACGTAAAATTGCTGACAGCATCATGGGTACGAAAATTGTTGGAGCTGATAACGTTTCACCGACCTCATCAATCACTGCTCAATCCAGTGAATCAATCATTGAAAATGGCAATGTTTCAGCCGGTACAATTGTTACAATAATTTCGAGTCAAACAAGCCGAACAAACTTGAAAGTGGAGAGCGTTTGCCACAACCACCGATTCCTGGAGGATATTCATTCAATAGCTTGCACAATTGCTCTTTCTACTTTGGTCAAAAGTAATGTTTTCATTCATTTCTACTCTATTAATAAAAACTAGGAGGGCCCGGCGTGCTTCGCTACGCTTATAAATAAATAGACTAAGAGCCCGCAACGGCCAGACCTTCGTTATTTTATAAAAGCTGAAAGTTTCTCTGCGCATACCCCCTACTCAGGTAGGAACGATTAGCGACATATGAAGTTTGGATCATAGTGGCTTTGGCAGGGAGCAGGTTCCGAAGGGGCCTCCAAAGTTTCGTGAAAGTATAAAAGCTAATTTTTTTATATATTCTTCGGGATAGTATTAGAAGTCACGTCACCCATTGCCAGACACTTACTATCGTGGAAACCCCTTGCCAGACACCCTTAAACTTTAAACTTTAAGGGTGTCTGGCAGGAGGTTACCACGATAGTAAGTGTCTGGCAATGGGTGACGTGACTTCTAATACTATCCCGAAGAATATATAAAAAAATTAGCTTTTATACTTTCACGAAACTTTGGAGGCCCCTTTGGAACCTGCTCCCTGCCAAAGCCACTATGATCTAAACTTCATATGTCGCTAATCGTTCCTACCTGAGTAGGGGCTATGCACAGAGAAACTTTCAGCTTTTATAAAATAACGAAGGTTTGGCCGTCGCGGGCTCTTACTCTAAAAGTTTTTGCGTAGACATTTTGTTGACGTAGAAGCAATGATTTCAAAAAGTGGTAATGAGAAATGCTACACTGAGAGAAATGTGGCATATAGTTTTAAAAAGATTGTCATATTATATAAATTTATAGGTAAACCGTCTTAAATTTGCTGAAAGAAGTAGAAAACTGTTTAAAATTTAATGTGCTATCTATTTAATTTGAAAAGTTAAATCTAGTTGGGAAAATTCTAGGAAAAATTCTAAACAAAGAAATGTAGTTAATATGATACCTTATTGTTTTAAACAGAGTCTTCTTAAAACTGCATAAAGTTTTGGAAATTTATGAAGAAATTCTTATTAACTGTATTATTCTAACGTTTTTGAAAATATTTAGTCATTGTTCATTTATATAGAGTCGCGTATAGGTGATACAACGTTGTTGTTTTGTGAATAATTTTATTTTAATTAATGTTTTTGTTTTTAATTAGTGTTATTGTTAAAAATCGTGAATAAAAGTAAGAATGGCACAAATATTTTAATATATATAAATAATAATTTTATTTTATTTTGAATAGTGGGAACAGAGTTTGTGCAAGGAGAAGAAGTTTTAGCTTCAGAAAACATAGTTGTGATACATTGTCAATGGTATTCCAGAAGATATAAATTTTGATGATCAATATTATTATCCAGAGATGAATTTACTTAAAGCTATTGAAAAACCAAAGAAAAGAGTAAATTCAGTTATTTTTCGTGGAGTAAATTTTAAAATTGGCCATATCGTAAATGTCACAAATTTTGATTCAGAATTGATTTACGAAATATTAGATATGTTAATTCAGGATATGTTATGTTTTGCAGTTTGCAAAAAATGGGAAGTTTTGGAATTTTCGGAACATTTTCAGGCTTATACAATAGGAAATCAAACAAAGTCATGTGAACTTCTTAAACTTCCTATCATTTCTGGACCTCCAATTCATTTCTATAATTTAAATAATGGTCTAAAAGTTGTTCGACTAAAAAAATATATGTTATAATTAATGTTATTTTATGCTTGCTAAAATTATAAACTCATTAATTGTAATACTCTTTTTTGGTATATTCAATCTGTAAAAATATTTATAAATACTATTAAATACTATAAATTCTATTTATTGCTATGAATTTTATTAATATGATAAAAAAATGAATATATAATTTTGTTTGTATTTAAATAATTGAATAATTTTAAGTTTGTAATTGAATAATTTTATACAAACGATTTTTTTTAATTAATAAATGGATTGTATACAAAATAAAATGTTTTTTATTGCTAAAAACAATATGTGGAAACCAAGCTCGATAAAAGAATCAAGAAGAAAATCTTTTAATTCGTGATGGTCAATGCAAAAAGAATAATATTGAAAATCAAAAGATTTCGGCTTAGAAATCAAGTAGGCTTTATTTAAACAGATATCGCAAGGAAATAAGGAGATAACCTTTTACCTGGATAAAAAGAAAACCATTAAAAATAATAAGTTAACTGCTAACAAAACTATTTATATTCATAAGATTTCTATTTGAATTATGAGGATTTCATATTGTATTTAAACATACATTATGAGAAGATTATTCTTATTATTTTAAAAAGATAGTCTTTTTGGATGAAAACCATAAAGAAATCTTCTTGATTTTAAGCCATTTTAGGTGAATTTTTCTCTCTGTGTAGCATATAATTTTTAATTTTTCTTTTTAAATATATGAATGAAAAATAATCAGAACTCTAGCTGATCAGTTCGGATATATGACAAATTAGCGATCAAATAAGTTATAGATCAAATAAGCTTACTTGAAAACTTATTTGATCGCTAATTTGTCATATATCCGAACTGATCAGCTACAGTTCAGATTATTTTTCATTCATATATTTAAAAAGAAAAATTAAAAATTATATGCTAGCATTTCTCATTACCACTTTTTGAAATCATTGCTTCTACGTCAACAAAATGTCTCTGCAAAAACTTTATTTATAAGCGTAGCGAAGCACGCCGGGCCCTCCTTGTATAAAAAAATAAAATAAAGTTCTAAGTTTTAAATTTCATTTTGTTTTTGTATGTATGTAAACTTATAATGCATATGTATATAAAAAGTTTTTCGTATATAATAACTTTTTTATTTATGATCTGAAAAATCCCAAAAATCTTTAAAACCTAAGTTACAGTAATATCAGTTAGCAGTGAAAATTTGAAATGAATCAAAATTGAAATGAATCAAAACGAAAACGTCGATTATGAAAAATTAGTAGAAGCTGATTAAAATTTTTAAAGGGTAAATAGCGCAAACAATTTTTTTTGCTTTAATTCAGTTATCCGGATTTTTTTGTGAATTAACCGGATATCGGATAATAAAATTTTTATACGAATTATCTGGACTATTCCAATTCGGCTTAAAGCGGATTGAAAACACTAATTGGATTGTTAGTCTTGGTCTGTGAATGAAGATAGCTTTACCGAGTGTATAACCATAACTTTTCTGGTGAAACTAAACCATTTGTGTTAGCAAGACTGAGTTAATATTGTTAGCCAAAATAAGCTAGTTTCGTGGTTAGTGTGTGCCAGTTTTTATAATTAGTAAGAAACATGACAGATAATTTTGTAGAAAAGTAGACAGCGTAAATTTGAATCCATTTTTATAAAAAAAAATTGATAATTTATCTCTTGACATTCGCATGAAGGAATTCGATAAATTATATATGGTATGATCAACTGATAGTGTAAAAATGTTTAGTTTTCTAATATATAAGTTCTAATTACTAAGTATAATCTTATTCCAATAATAAAACATGTTCAAAATAGTTTCCCAGCTAGCACAAATTTGTATAGCAATAGAGCTAATGTTACAAATAAAAGAGTCGCAAGATTAGATATCTAACACAACTGAAGCTCCATTGCGACAGAAAAAGCAGAATTTACGGTATATTTTGATACAACTTTCGTCGCAATTAGGCAATAAATGAGTTATATCTATGTTTAAAATGTGCTGTTGGAACAAACTGAAGTTGCACGCAACAAGATGAAACAACGAATATTTTGGTTTATTTCAGTTGTATATTGTAATGTTTTAAAAATGTTTTTTAAAAAGTATTCCTTTACATAATTTTTATAGAAATAATTTATAAGTTATAAAAGTTAGACATTAGTCATTAAGTACTTTGAAAAAGAAAAATTTCATGATTATTAGACCAAAATTATATAACGGATGCCATTTTGTCGATGAGCGTAGTTGTTTTACCTCTGGAAAATTTACGCGCCACCCAAAAATTGAAAATTCGGAAAATAATTGGAAAATTGGAAAATTTTCGAATTTTTATTACCACCATAAAATCCTCAAATACATATCTAAATACATTTTGCAACGCTCCTAGAGTCATATTGCACCGTAAATTGTTAGAGGAAATAAATAGTATTATAGAAAATCGCATTAAACCTTTCTCAAATAAAACCGCATGGTGTAGAAAATACATAGAACAACGAAAAAACGAAAAAACATACAGCTTCAAGATAGATTGCTTCCAAAGCTCTTGAACCTAAATAAAAACCTCATTGTAGCGTGCTTGTTTTTTCTGTCATTGAAACTAAATAAAAACCTCACTGCAACATAGTTGTAACAGTAATTTGAGGAAAATATGTTAGTCACATCAAGGTTGCTAGCTCGTTACTGGATTTGTGACAACTACAATAAAATAACATTTTTAAGATGCGCTACAAAAATAAAAGTTTTATTAACGTTAATTTAACTTTAACATAACTTCTGCCTTTGCAACTTTTATGAAACATTTTAACAACAAGTATATTTTTCCGTAACAAAATAATAACAGGATTGTAACTGAGCCGAATGATTTGTTGCCAATCGTTAGGTCGAAACTGTAATATAACCCATATGTGACTAAATTTATTTCAAAAAACTGAATTGCAACCGAATTGTAACTTATTTATGTTACAAATCAAAATCTGTGCTAGCTGGGTTTCAGTTATCAAACTCAAAACTTATTCGCTTATTATAAAATCTACTTAATTTTTCTAATCTTAAATTTTGTACAACCAAGCAAAAACAGACAATACAAAAATGATAGTCGAAATGAAGAACAAACAAAACATAAAAAACTAACCAAAAATAAAATATTAGTTGTGACAACCAAATATTTAAATTTCAAAACTTATGATGTAATTTTCACAACACAACAAAATAAAAGAGAATTTTGATTGAAGATTGAAGTTCAAAAATCCCAGTTTAAATTTTTACAGAAGACGAGCAAATGTCCAAACCAAATGCGACCGATTTTTTTCAGACCAACGGATTCAAAAAACTGGTTTAATCAACTTTTTTTCTTCCATTTTATTCATGTTTCCTTCCATCAAATGTCTTGTAAAAATTCTTTCCTTCAATAATTTTTTGATGTTTATCCAAATATCCAGAAAAAATATTAAAAGTTTATCCAGCAAAAATATTAAAAGAACATTTATATTAAGAACTTGCGTATTAGATTCAGAATTCAAAGTTTATATTTTTATCAACAATTCAATAACAATTTACACCAAAAAAGATTTTTATTTACTTCAATTTAAACCACTTCACGTTTTGTATATGTATGTCAACCCCAACTCCAACATAAAACACTATAAAATAAAATTGTATAAGTATTATAAACTTTATTGTTCAATATCCAAAATAATATTATTAAAATGAAATAATATTCTTACATTGATATCCACAAATATAATTAATGTTTCCTGGTCAATATACAAAAATATAGAATATATATTTTTAACTTAATTTTCAAATTTACTTTAATATCCAAAAACGATGTTAAAAAACTGAAAAATGTTTAAATTAAAAAATTAGATCCTACTTTATAGCGAAGGTTTCATATCTCTGTCACATCAAAAGTTATGCTGAATAATAAGAAATTAATCAAAGTTTTATAAATAACATTCCCTTCAACATACATACTAACGCGAAAGTCAAAAAAGACTACAACCAATCAACATTTGAACAACCGTATGATCCAGTGTTGGCATCATTGAAATAAAAATAAAAAATACGATACTAGTTAGGATGACGAATCATACGATTCTATCAAATTGAAAACATATGTTACAGTTTGTGTAAAACAACAGCTCAATTAACTGGCAATTTGTATGAATATGGATATTTATCTCTCTCATACAAAAATGTACTTAATAGAGCATTTAAACATTTTGTTGATTGGCTTGTTGCACTCTATCACCTATCACAATTTTTAAATTCTCCTTGGTGATCGACCTGCACGTTGTTATTGAATATTAATAGGAATAAAATAACTGTCGGATTTTTGTAGCATTGTTCCCTTTGATGAAATTTATAATTTGTGATTGGGCCTTTCGCTACAACCACTAGGTAATTGAATTCGGTCAAGCAATAATTTTATTTTACCCTTTTTTTGTAGAAT
This sequence comes from Diogma glabrata, assembly GCA_963693315.1. Classification (NCBI taxonomy): domain Eukaryota; kingdom Metazoa; phylum Arthropoda; class Insecta; order Diptera; family Cylindrotomidae; genus Diogma; species Diogma glabrata. The sequence goes on from OY856186.1 coordinate 218,428,638, forward strand.
GAATTATGTAAATCAATAGCGAATATAAATAAATAGCGTACATGTAGAATAAATTTGTTTAATAATTGAGGTCCTGGGGAGGCAAGTCGAATTTTCAAAACTGTTGGGTAATAAGAAAAAACGTTTTTAAAAATGAATTGTTACAGTAATGTCTTAGTTACATGGTATAATATAATATAAACATAATTTCATATTTTACTTTAGTTTTTAATGTAAATAAATAAGTGTTAGAATTACTACGATTTTTCAAAGTTTGGATCTACCTCCTTTTTGCACCAAATTTAAACAAAAGTACTACCTTATTTTATATTATAGGTAATAAAACACATCAATATAAGTATTTTTTTATTTCAAGAACTATAAGGGCAATGATACATTAATTCAGTAAATTAGGTGTGATATAACATCACTCCGATGAAAAATCTCCCATCATGAATATAAGAACTGAAGCTAAAAAATCATGGTGCAATTTATGAAATTTTTTGCAATTCATACAATTTTCGACCGATCTAGTTTCCAACCAATAAGAAAATTTTAAACTTTAAAAAAGGTTATCATTCTCATCAGGGCTACCCGACTAGATAAACTACCAAAAAATGTCAACGCTTATAAACCAAAAATTTCAAAACAGAAAATATTACTTAAGTAATTGAGAATAAGATGTTTTAAACCGTTATATCGGTTTAACCGTCATTACAGTGATTTAAAAAAAAACACCACACGTGGCCTCCGGCCCAGAAAAATCTCTATGATAATAATTCTATGAATGATAAATACAGGTAAATACGGGTAAGGGAATGGTAAATATAGATTTTCACTGAACCTCGTGACCCAAAAATAAGCTAGTGACATCAACGGCTGAAGAAGTATTTTTCAATTCTATTACTAAAATACATTCGGTAAGTTCGGTCGGAGTTGAAGAATTTTCATTTTCCTTAACTTCTTGTTCCACCATTTTTAACTTAATATTTTCGGTTGTTTTGGTATCCGGAAACAAACTTTTTATTAACGTTTTTGCATAACTGATAGTTTATGATTTAGAAATATAACTAAAATCGTCAAATTTATTATTTTGGAATAGTGTTGAATTCTGCACCAGCATCATTAATGAAACTAGCTCAACATTTCTCGTTTTGTTAATAGACTTCCTTAATGTGATTAACTTTAAATATATTCAAATTACAAAAAATTGAACCGTAAATTATGACACGGCAAAATACTGTTTTTTATTTGTAAATAAATTACACTTTTAAAAATTCAAAGCAATTGCTGGAATGATAATTTTTAGATCAACCAAACGAAATCGTCTAAATGAAAAAACTAAGTTTTAGATTGACTAAACGAAAACGTCTATTATGAAAAATTAGTAGAAGCTGATTAAAATTTTTAAAAAGGTAAATAGCGCAAACAATTTTTTTGCTTTAATTCAGTTATCCGGATTTTTTTGTGAATTAACCGGATATCGGATAGCAAAATTTTTATACGAATTATCCGGAATATTCCAATCCGGCTTAAACCGGATTGGAAACACTACTGCTAATCTCATCATATCATATCATCATAGATTTCATCATATAAAATCTCTCCAGCATTTCGATTAAACTATTCCATCTTGTTTTACAGTCTAGTATGAGACAGTATTCCTTACTGAATTCCCTAACTGCATATTTCTGCAAAACATTATTTTTGGTTGGTGACCAAAATGTTTTTACAATTTTTCGAATCTTTTTCGTAAGTTTTCCTAGCTCGTTATGACTATGAGTAATATCATTTTCTTCACACGGTATTTCATACTCGATCGAACATCCATCATCGTTTCCAGAACCCTCCTTCTTTGTCAGAGAATATAGTAGAATATAGTAGTGTTTAATAAATTTGTGTAATCAATTCGTGTTTAATAAATTTTATTCTCTCGCAAATTTAAAATTTTTGCTCGCGCCTCGCTCAAATTTTAAACTTTTGCTTGAGAATAAACTGTCCCATTAAACACTAATTGCTTAAACTACTATTTATACATACGAAAGAAAAGCAAATACATATATAGTTCATCCAACAATACATATAAAATTGCTTATCTTCACAAGTAAAATAAATTCACAAACAAAAACAGTCGAAAATTAAAAACGTTACAGTGAAATTCCGAGAATTTTTGGTTGTATTAATTTATTGCATGAATACCGAAAACTGGGATTCAAATCAATGAATTCCGGTATTAAATACCGGTCAAAATTTAGCGGTGTACCGCTTTTAGGTATACCGGTATGCCGGTATTGTATTTCCTACTACAAATAATTTCGATTGTGTTAAGAAGAATTGAACTGATTTTATAAAAAACTAAAGGGTCCCTTCGTTTCGGAAGCCATGTGAACTGTTTTGGACATTTACACGAATATATTATTTATTTTATTACACCGGAAAACTCATAATGTATATGAAAACTGAATCTACGACAAACTAATTAACACTTGCAAATCTCTTATCACGAATCACTTTGAAATTGTAAAGAAACTTATTAATTGACTAACAAATAAAATATCTTAGTTTTACAAAAACAAATCACAAAAATTATATAAATTAAAATTCAATAAAAAGCTTACATTAATTTTTTTTTGAATGTTGTCTTCTTCATGTTTTGTTTTACGTCTTCGTTTATATTCTGTGATAACTCCCTTTATTAACGATTCCCCAGACATTTGATTCAAAATAGTAGGTATTGCAGTTTTTTTAAGACGTATCCTTAACGGTGAACTTCGATCTAAACAATTTTCCTCAAAATGCTGCGAACAAATTACATCATGTTTCTGCGGTTTCCAAGGTTTTAAATCTAGTGCTTTTAACCATGCATTTAAATATTTTGTATCGGTTGTATCGGCATTTCTATTATGCTTTTCGTAACGATTTGAGTTCACACATTTACAGATACAACATTTCATAACTATTATTATTTAATTAAATTTGCAACATTTTAATGTTTTCAAACTGTAAATAACTGCATGTCCAAATAAAACACAAAACGTTCGGATAACATTATTTTTAATTCTAATGAAAAAATATAATGTATTTTAGACTTGATCATTCTTAATTTTCTTTAGCAATTTTTGGAATATTATTAGAATTTAGAAAAAGTTTAAATATTTGATTTTATTCCAATTTTCGGAATATTTTTAGAATTTTGAAAAAAAAATTTTTTAATTATATATATATTTTTAGAATTTTGAAAAAAGTTTCAATTTTTGAATTTTTAAGAATTTTTGGAATATTATTAGCATTTAGAAAAAGTTTAAATTTTTGATTTTATTCTTGTTTTTGGAATATATTTAGAATTTTGAAAAAAAATAGAATTTTTGAATTTTTTATATACATATTTTTAGAATTTTGAAAAAAGTTTCAATTTTTTTAAGAATTTTTGAAATATTTTTGGAATTTTGAAAAATTTTAAATTTTTGATTTCATTGTAATTTTTATAACTTTGGAAAAAGTTATAATTTTTGATTTTGTTATAATTTTTGCAATATTTTTAGAATTTTTGAAAAAAGTTTTGATCTGTGATTTTGTAATAATTTTTAGTAGTTTGCTGATTGTATGATATTTTCACTAAATTATGTTAATATATGATCTGTTATAATTTTCCAACAACGTATTGATGTTTCTGGTTAGTTTTGTAATACATATCAAAACAGAGATAAAAAATACATGTACTTTAACAAAAAGTAATGTTTGATATACATCGCTCCCCAAAACTAAAAACCATGTCCTCATATAAGTTTTTTGCCGAAAACAATATCAAAATCCTTAACCCAGACCGAAGTCTTGATATCTCAGAGCTTGAGATTTCAGCCCCTCCATATTTTTAAATTTGTGTATTCCTCATAAAACTTTTCTAGTTAATTTTTATACTATTCTGTGAAGAATTTGTTGATATTGAAAAATTTTCCCAAATTTTATTAACATCGTTTATTACTATGGTTGAGCTTTGTCGAATTGTAAATTTTAAAAACCGATGTTGGTACAGGAATAAATTTTTCACATCACGATAAGCCGGCAATTTATTTATATTTATTTCACTTAATTCAAAACCAACTAAATAGTTGAATATTTTATTACCAATTTTATCAGTCATAATGTTGGTTTTTGCAATTGGGTATATAATAATAACAAACAAAACACAAATAAAATAAAACAAACGCAATTTTATTGCCACATAATGTTACGTTTTTCCTAACCTTCCTTCGAATTGGCCTAACTCACAATTCGATAAACGCAATTCCCAAATTACTTTCTGGATCCGATCACTGATTAGTAAGCAAACACACCAGGTTTTGTTAAGTATTCAACACCTTAATTGTTGCACAACAACAGGAAAACAATACAGCAAACAATATTCCTGACTAGAATTTTCTTCGAACAGCTTCGAAACATTTTTACATTCTTACATTTTCTTAAAATCTTGTATTAAAACAACGAAAGCAATGCCTGCTATTTGTGTAATTTTTAAATCACAACTTGCTCTTATGTAATTGCACGAATGCTATTAAGTAATTGCAAGAATTTTATAACTTCAAGTTAATTAGAGATACGTACTCGTCCAAATAAGAGACACAAAAAAGTGACTGTTTTGAAAAGTGAAATTTTTGAAGTCCAGTAACTCATCCACAAATTCCACCTATGAGTATTGCCATAGCATTAAGTGCTGCCGAACTATAGATAATCACGCATAAAATCAAACATAAAATCCCGAATTCTCCATGTATTTTATATGGAAAAACTTTAAACGGATTGCGCGAGTTCTAAGAATTGGAATAACGGGCTGAAATTTTTAGGGAATTAGTTTTTTATCCCTCTTATCAAAATTTTGAAGTAGGACTTTAAAAATAAAAAATTTTTTTTAAACGAAGCAGTCTAATGCACATATGACAATAATTGATTTCACATTGATTGGAAACAATCAATAATGACTATACACTCGTGACTTAGGATGTTGACTAAAAAAAAGTATTTCCCAATCTATGAATTCACACAAAGTGATATGTTTAGAAAATTTGATGCAAAAATGCCCATATAATGTTAAAACATTTTGAAAAAATAGGAATCTAATGACAGTTGAGAATTTAACTTAAGTTAATAGAAAGAAGATGAAGTTTAACTTCAAAATATCATCGCCTAGGTGGCAAAGTGGATAGCGTGTCCGCCAGAGGATTCAAACTCACTGCCATTGATAAGGTTACAAGTTCGAGTCCCAACCGGAACACGCATAAAGAGAAAAAAAAGTGTAGTTTTAATGTAATAAACTACAAAGTTTATTTAAAGAAACCCAAAACTGATTTCGAATTGATGGAAATGCAAAGAATTCATAAAGTTACTTGAGTTTAATTGCTCAAATGTTAATCTGTCAGAAGGATAAAATGTCTTATTGGGTTCGTGTTTAATGAATGTTATTCACTCGTAAAATTGTAATGCTCACTCGTGCCTTACTGGCATTGTAAACTTTTGCTCGGAAAATAAAATATATCATTAAGGACTGACATCACACAATAAATTACAATTATATATATTTGCCTCTATTGTATTAAAAAATATTTGTCAATTTTACCAACACACAATAATAAAACAATATATAAATTTTTAGAGTGAATTATAATTAAAAAACATCATGACATTTATTAGTCTTTAAATTTCACAACAACATTCTTTTAAATTTTAAATCCCAAAATAAATAAACAAATATAATTAATATTTCAATTGAACCAATCAGCACAGTGACGTTTATGTGAATAGTTAGTTCATCGACTGAATGAATCAAATACAATTTTATATATTCCAGTTCATCTTTCCTCTTATTTCTCTAGTGAGATAATGGTACAAATTCACTAACGCTACGAAATATAAGTAAAAAAAAATAATAATATATGTATAATTTATTTCTGTTTTAATAGACAACACTTAATTTTATAACACAAAAATAATGTTACACAGAAATAATTATTATTATTATGAAAATATTCAAACAAATAATTAAAAATAATCAAAAGTTTTTCATTTTTGTTAAATTTTGTCCTGTAAAACGGACATACAAAAGGAAAAGATTCGTACGATACAAAAGGAAAAGATTCGCGTTAGATACAACACGACTATTAGAATAGCCCTATTAGTTACATTTATAAATATAAAAAATAATTTGTTTCTATCAAATAAAATAAATTAAACAAACAAAATAAACAACAAAAATTAAAATTACAACAAGTATATGTATGTGTATAATGTATATACAACATTTTGATGATAACCATCTTAGTAGTTATAAGTTTGAAAAAATATTGTAACAAGTGGCACATTAAAATAATTACTAATATAATATCGTACAATATTTTATTCACAATCTAATACGGCTATTTCTGACCTTTAAAAGTTGGGAAATGTACTATTAATATCTTACGATCACTTGCCGACCTCAATTACTTCTCGAACGGTTGGGAAGAAAAACTGACAGAGTGATAATTTTTTGTAATATAATTTTCATTACAATTTGATTTACTCGGCCGCCGTTGAAAACCATAAGGCCCGCTGTACACTTGAGCTAAGCTATGCAAACTATACGAACTATGTTTTTTGTATATAACGTAATCAAATGGATGACTATACACTTGAGCTAAGCTTATAGCTTAGCTCAAGTGTATAGTCATCCATTTGATTACGTTATATACAAAAAACATAGTTCGCATAGTTCGCATAGCTTAGCTCAAGTGTATAGCGGGCCTTACTGTTAGAAATAAAATTTTAGTTTGAGCTTACTACATCAGCTTTATTTGGAGTTAAATTCAAATATAAATATGTATATAATTTATGTGAATAAATTAGTAGCAATACTCGGTAGAAAGATTCATATCCGATACATTCACGCTATAAATTACGTGCCCCGGATATCTATCTACGTCATCGGCTGAAGTAATCCACTTTCCACCTTCGTATGTAATATACTGTTTGATCGTTCAAGTTATATCATTTTCATTTTCATATTTATTCATTTTAAAAAATTAAAGTTTTATAACATTTCACTATAATTTTCAAATGCAAGTCCCAACTCTTAATTTTCTAAAATTTTACAATTTTTTTGTTATCTATTAATGTATAGTAAATTTATTATTTATTATTCATTGGAAAAAACGAATATACAAAAAAAAACAGAACATAAAAACTAAAACTAAATGTAAATTTAATTTCATTGCTTCCTTGTAGTTTTGGGCAAAATGACAGAATTTCAATTTGTAAATTTTATTTTAATTTCATTTCATTTGTTTATTTATTTCTTGTTACAGCTTTTTGTATTTTTAATGAATTTTTCATGTTATTTCAAAGTTTTAGATTTTGTATAATATATAAATGTATGCATTTGTTTGTTTATTTTTTCTAGCAAACTTTATTTTCTAGTATTGTAGATTTAAGGAATTAAAATAATAATATTCAAATGCAACAATAATTGCAAGGTTAGATATATAATAAAATAGTAAAAGTTAGCGAATATTTCACACAAACTGAAGTATTTAAATTGTATAACGCGATCAGACGTTCTCTGTTGATTGTCCTCGTTTGAGACTGTTTTTATCCACGACTACCAAAGAATATATGCTTTCTTTGCGTATGTCTTCCATTGTAATTGTATTCATTCCACAACAAGTGAATTTGATTACAATTCTTTAACAGCTCTATAGTTTATTAAATATTCCCCTAACAAATTAAACAACAAACTTGTTTTGTTTTTCGCTATCTTTGATGTTTTTATTTCAATATGGCGATACAAATTTTTGCATGAAAACTGGAAATTAAACGAATTATTTTACAGTCGTGGATAAAATAGCATCTTGTATTCGCTTAGGATGATGGCAATTCTTCATTCCTCCACTCGCTACGCTCGTTTCGTTAAACTTCATCCTCGTGAAGAATTGCCTTCATTCTAAGCTCATACAAGAATCTACTATTCCAAATTATTTGTCGTCTCTAAAAAAGATCCTACTTTAAACAAGTAATAGAAACAAAAATGTTTCATCGTCAGTAATATCAGATTAGACATAAAAAAGTTGCATTAGTAAGTATAGATTATTTTGAAATTATGTAATTTATCGAAAATTTGGTTTATTAGTTTTCATTATTTCAACCATTTTCTTCCTCACAAATGTAAACGCCTGAAATAGAGGAAAAATTACAACATATTAGCATATTATACAACATATATGGGTCATTCTTTTACAAACCGAACACCTTTCTGATCGACACCTCTTCGATTTGGCTGAAACTTTTTTTGCGGATTCTATATCATGCAACCGGCTGGATTATTGGCAACTACATTTTTGGTTTGTTTCAGCAAATTTTTGTAAAAATTTGCTATTTACTTTTTAATTTACTTTTATTTTCATTTTTCTATTATAAAATATTGGACCTATGTCATATTTTGTCAGTGATAGGATTTTTTGTTTGGTTATCCATTTTTTAACCAAAAATATAAAAAAACAAAAAAAGAAAGATTTACGTCCATCAACACCTTTGAACGTATGTTGTTGTTGGACCTTGGTCTTAAAAGGTTTTTATGTGTTATTGTTACACATATTGTAATTCCTACTACACAACAAATTTTATTAAAAAAAAAATATATTTATTTTTAAATTTTTTTATTTTATTAATAATAATATTACTTCCTTATAGTAACAATTGCATTTGATTTTTATTTTTAATGAAAATCGATTTCGACTAACCGTCATCATCGGTTCTTAAATTATTATTCTTTTTTAAATATTGCATTTTAGCATATTAAATATTAAATACTTCTTAACTACTTCTTAATTAACTTTATTTTTTATTACGTGATTTTTTTTATTTACTAAGGTATTTTTTATATCATCTATTATTATTTGTCAAAGTTTGTCATGGCAGTGGTGGCCAATACAACAGACAGGTTAAATTGGATTTTTTTCCCAACGCTTGAGAATAATGTTTTTTTCAATCAAGATTTGTTTTCTAACATGTCAGGAGATTTGGTTTGAAAACGAATTACCCATAAATTTTTTTTATGCAAATTTTCAATAAATAATTGTAACAAAGATGATTTGTAAAATTTTTTGCAATTTAGTTTAAAATTTTGAGGTTATGTCAAAAACTTGTTTGGGCAAAAGTTGTAGATCTTTTAATTATCTACAACTTTTACATTTAACTTTTTCTGATACAAGTTACAGATTTTGATTTATTAGCAGAAAACCGTTTTTTTTGGTCGTTACGCGCTACATAAATTAATATTTTAAGAATAATAATTGAAAAGGTACCATATTTTGAAAACTTGTTTTTGTCGTAAAATTTGACGGAAAATACAATGGGAATACTAAGAACTTGTTTTGTTTTGGGGGCGTTTGTTAAAAATCAATTTAAACAATTAAATTGCTTATAACAATATGAATTTGATACTATTTTTTATAAAAAATATTTTTTTCTCAATGTTTAGTTTTTCATCTACAAAAGTGTAATTCGTGAAAATTTTGTAGCTCTTACAGATTCTGAACAATGAGTTTTTGAAAAAGAGTCACCAAGCCAAAAAACTAGCCATTCTGAAATGCTTGATCACTTGTATTGTCAAAAAAATTCAAAAAAAAAATTTCTTCGACACGTATCTCTTTATTTTCGACATAGAATCCGCAAAAAAAGTTTCAGCCAAATCGAAGAGGTGTCGATTAATTTTCATCAAAATCCGTTCGGTTTGTAAAAGAATGACCCTTATAAACTCGTAATTGTAATGCAACAATATAATCGTTTTAGAACGATATTCTTTAGAACATTTGTGTAAACCAATTATCGGCTACTCAATTTCATTAAACGTTCAAAAGATCACTAAACTTTGATATCAATATTAAAATATGGAGGGGCTAAAATCTCAAGCTCTGAGATATCAAGACTTAGTTCTGGCTTAGGGATTTTGATATAGTTTTCGGCAAAAAACTTTTATGAGGACATTGTTTTTAGTTTTGGACAACGATGTTAAAGTACACTCTTTGTTAAAGTACATGTATTTTTTTATCTCTGTTTAGAAATTTATTACAAAACTAACACGACACATCAATACGTTGCTGGAAAAATATAACAGATCATAAATTAATAAAATTCAGTGAAAAGATGATACAATCAGAAACTATTTAAAAACCTCTCCATTTAGCGTTTCGAGAAAATATTACAAAATCACAAATTCATATTTTCTTTCAAAATTCCAAAAATATTGTAAAAATTAAAAAAAATCAAACTTTTTTCAAAATTCTAAAAATATTCCAAAAATTATTACAAAATCAAAGATTAAAACTTTTTTCAAAAATTCTAAAAATATTGCAAAAATTATAACAAAATCAAAAATTAAAACTTTTGCCAAAATTCTAAAGATATTGCAAAAATTATTACAAAACCAAAAATACAAACTTTTTTCAAAATTCCAAAAATATCTCAAAATCTATAAAAAATTCAAAAATTTCCATGTCCAATTTCATGTTCAATTACACTTCATAAAAACAGCTAAATTTTTTTTTTCCAAAAAATTGGGTAAAAAATGAATGAAAACATTTTGACACACTTGACATTACTTTTTTGATGCCATAATTCTCTATAATAATATTAAAATTTCTTGTCATACAAATAATTAATTTCATTTTTTCCAAAAAATTGGGTAAAAAATAAATAAAAATCTTTCTTTTGACATACTTGACAACATTTTTTTGACAAACTTCAAATGCAATAATCTAGTTTTTGATCTCACATTCCAATTCCTACCATCAAGATTTCTCCAAATTCAATGTTCCTACTCGTAATCACTTAAAATGAACGTTTTTTAAGCCAAAAATATAAAAATTTGCAACTTTTGACACACTTAATGATTTTTGGACACACTTTCGGTACAGTTATCGAACACAGCGTCCTTTCGGACCTGTCCCTTGAGTATACCTATTTGTAGAAAAAAAAATGTTGAAATCCCTCCCGTGGTTTTCTTGATTTCGTGGGTAATGACGGCTTAATGATTTTTTTGACACACTTCCGGTACAGTTATCGAACACAGCGTCCTTTCGGACCTGTCCCTTGAGTATACCTATTTCTAGAGAAAAAAATTTTAAAATCCCTCTAACGGTTTTCCCTGCAGCGTAGGTAATGACGTCCGGCCGGCAAACAGACATAATTCATTTTTTTTTTGCGTTTTTAGAATCAGTAGTTCCTAAAACGTCAAGAAATGCCAAAGTGGGGGTAAGAATTTCACTTTTAATATAATACTTATGTCTTTCAGACCAAAGTAATTTAGAAATCCAAAAATTTATAAAAATAAAAATAAAAAATTTATAATTCAATAAATTTATAAAAATAAAAATAAAAAATATAACATAATATAAATAAACATTCGAAAATAACATTTGAAAATAAAATTAAAAAATATCACATATTATTAATAAAAAATATAATTAATAAAAAAATATAAAAATAATAATTTCACATTATATAAAAAAATTAAATTTATAAACATTTTTCCTGAAACCTGATTTTCCTGAAACTTGGCATATAAGTAGTATGGACAAAATAAAAAATACAACTTGTTTTAAAATTTTTTCAAAGTGCATAGTTTGAGCATAGGCCCCACCCCAACATGCATGATAAATGAAAATTCTGCCAATCCGATGTAACTTTGAAATTAAATTGCTCAAGAACGGCTTTACCGATTTCATGAAACTTTTTTTTGTTTGGTAGATGATTAGTTAGTCGTTTGAAAAAAAATTAACTTATTGTTTTTATAATTATTTTTTAAATAAAAATATTAAAAAAACTTTTTTAAAGATTAATTTTTTTCTGAAAATAGCTCTATCCTTACTCTTAAATATATCAAATTGACAAAGAGGCATTAATTCTTGTTCTTGAGATATTTAATTTTAAAGATTTTTAGTACGACTGGCATTCGAATTTTTCTTCATTTTTTTAAACATTTTCCATTAACAAAAAATTTTAAAATCAATTAAATTTTAACTTTTTTTTTTAAATATAGTTCTAACCTTACTTCAATATACATATATCAAATTTACAAAGAGGCGTCTCCGAACAATTTTTATCATCAAAAAATTTTAACCACTGAAGTTCGAGAAAATAATGAACAATTAGAATTTTAATCGGGCTAAAAATCTTTAAAATTAAATATCTCAAGAACACGAATTAACGCCTCTTTATAAATTTGATATATTTTAAAGTAAGGTTAGAACTAAATAAAAAAAGAAAAGTTAAAATTTAATTGATTTTAAAATTTTTTGTTAATGGAAGTTGTTTGAAAAAATGAAGAAAAATTCGAATTTCAGTCGTACTAAAAATCTTTAAAATTAAATATCTCAAGAAAAAGAATTAATGCCTCTTTGTAAATTTGATATATTTTAGAGTAAAGATAGAACTATTTTCAGAAAAAAAATTAATTAAATTCCAATTGATCTTCGACCCTAGCCATCTTTAAAAAAGTTTTTTTAATATTTTTATTTAAAAATTAATTATAAAAACAATAAACTAATTTTTTCCAAACGAATAACTAATCGTCTATCAAACAAAAAAACGTTTGATGAAATCGGTATAGCCGTTCTCGAGCAATCTAATTTCAAAGTTACATCGGATTGGCAGAATTTTCATTTATCATGCATGTTGGGGTGGGGCCTATGCTCAAACTATGCACTTTGAAAAAATTTTTAATAAGAAGTGTTTTGTAGTAGGAATTACAAAATGTGTCACAACAACACATAGATACCTTTTAAGACGTAGGTCCCACAACAACATGCGTCTTGAGGTATAGGTGGACGCTTTTTTTTTGTGGATTAACGGCACTCGAGACTATTCATTCGGGCAAAGCATTCCATGTGTACGATGTACGCACAAAGAAATCCCTTTGCATTCTATTACTATGACAGTGAGTAATCTCGACAGTCCGACCGCCCGCACAAACCGATTGACGAGTAAAACGGGAAAAAACATATATCTGAGGCATTATGGACCTGATTTCATCCGAGCACTGCAAACTGAAATATTTTTTTTTCAAACCACATTTAAAATGTGGTTTGTATATTTTTGGCTATGTTTTCAGCAAACATGCAAACGAAAACACCACAATCATCACTATTTAATTGGCGTGGTATATTCGTCCTTTTTCTCTTTTCTAGTCATGCATTCAAATATCGAATTTTTTTTTGTCCATTGCTTCTTCTTTTACATATCTAAACAAACTTTCCAAAACATCATCATTGGGTTGTCCCATTGAATCATAGTACTTAATGGCTTTTATTTTAAAATCGATCACTGCAAGTGCCCAGTGTACTTTTTTCACATGGACTGGGATTATAATAATATTATAATAGAAAATATGAATTTTTTTTTGTCCAGCGCTTTATGCTATTAAATCCTTTTAATAATAAATTTTGTATAAAGTATGTGTTGAAAGCATATATACTTTTGGCTGGTAAACACAAAGATTAAGTTCACTTCTTTCGATTATTAAATTTATATAAAATTTAATTACATTGTCATTTAACCAGTTATCTTTAATTAATGTTTTCAGATCATCCATTTTAATTTCAATTTTAAATTTGCTAATAATGATTTCATCATTTTTACAATTTTTATTTTTCAATAAATCTCTTCATCATTTAGATGGGCACCACCTCTTTCATGTTGCAAAAAGTCTTGCATACTTTGTAATTCTCTTAAATTCTCTAAAATTCTCTAAAATGTAATGACATCATTCAATTTCACCAATAAAATTTGAATTATACTAATAACAAATATTTATACGTCTGGCCTACTGGGATATTAAAAATTATCAGTTGTAATTTCTCAAGGGCGGTGATAATTCGAAATAATTTTTTGCTAAAAATTTCGAAAGCAAGTATACCTACGGCCTCGTGCTTTTATCAATACCACTTGCTTGAGGAATTTTCCAAAAAATTCTGAGAACATATCAACGAACGAGGGGAATTCGTTTAGAAATTTTTTTGCCATTTTTCATTTCTTTATATATTTTTTATGAAGTTATACGGTGGCCTACTTTGATATCAGTTAATTATTTCAAAATCAGAATGATAATTTTTAATATCCCAGCAGGCCAGACGTATACGTATAAATATTTGTTATTAGTATAATTCAAATTTTATTGGTGAAATTGAATGATGTCATTACATTTTAGAGAATTTCATTGGTTTAAATTAAAATAAAACTAAGGCAAAAAATTTTCAGTTGTAATTTTCCAAGGGCGGTGATAATTCGAAATAATTTTTTGCTAAAAATTTTGAAAGCAAGTATACATACGGCCTCGTGCTTTTATCAATACCACTTGCTTGAGGAGTTTTCCAAAAAATCCTGAGAATTTATCAACGAACGAGGAGAATTCGTTTAGAAAATTTTTGCCATTTTTCATTTCTTTACATATTTTTTATGAGTTGTACGGTGGTACTTCGATATCAGTTAATTATTTCAAAATTAGAATGATAATTTTTAATATCCCAGCTGGCTAGACGTATAAATATTTGTTATTAGTATAATTCAAATGTTATTGGTGAAATTGAATGATGTCATTACATTTTGGAGAATTTAATTGGTTTAAATAAAAATAAAAATCAGGCAAAAAATGTTCAGTCTAATTTTGAAATAATTAACTGATATCACAGTAGGCCAACGTATAATTCATAAAAAATATATAATTAAATGGAAAATGGCAAAAAAATTTCTAAACGAATTCCTCTCGTTCGTTGGTAAATTCTCATAATTTTTTGAAAAATTCCTCAAGCAAGTGGTATTGATATTTTATCAATATACTTGCTTTCGAAATTTTTGGCAATAAATTATTTCGAATTATAACCGCCCTTGGGAAATTACAACTGATAATTCACCATCATGATGCTAAACTTACGGAAAATCCAGACTCATAGGAACGAAGACAATAAAGTCAAGGCCAGAACAGTGCCACCGTTGACTAAAAGAATTTCGTCCTCTAGCGCTGTAAATATATCACGTTGATTAGCCATATCTCTTTGCTATTATCAGATGTATATGTGATACTCTTTACGCTTTCAAACTGTGCTAAAGAAATACTTGGCTGTTCATAAAATCACTTCCAGAGACTCTGGATGGAGCCATCCTGTCATAAAACTAGCCAGAAAAAAAAGACTGCTATCTTAAATTTCATCAAAACTGAAACAACGGCTCAATGTGGACGGACGTTGGGAAGGAAAATGGTTTGAGAAAAAGTGCCAAAATAATAATCGAAAAATCTTAATAATCAACTAGTCCAGGAAAATTAGTCAAATAAGGGCAAGTATCTCGGAATGAGAGATAGTCAGCTATAAACTTGTATAAACCTTTATTTTGGAACTCTAAATCTTGTCTCAAAACCTACTTGTCGTAGAGTGTCCGCTCTAAATAACTCTAAATAGTTAAACACTGCGCGCGCTCTGCCCTCTATCTCGGACATGGTTCAATATATAAAAAAATTCTTAATCAAAAGTTGTAGAGAATTTAATCCTCTACAATATTTATAGAAGATACAAATAGCATAAAGCCCATAGGAAACGAGATAATTGCAATAAATGTGTAAAAAATCGATTTTTCGACCTTTGACCTTGGAATTTCTGTAGTCGCGGACACCCTACGATAAGTAGGTTTTGAGACAAGATTTAGGGTGCCAAAATAAAGGTTTATACAAGTTTATAGCTGACTATCTCTCATTCCGAGGTGAAACCCGTAATTTTCCTGGACTAAACATCAATCAATCCTTTAACAATAATAACATTGCTACAAGGATAAATCCGTGAATGAAAATACCAGGGTTGTAACGTATAATACGGTAACGTATAAAACACGTATTATACGTACGTATAAAACGTATAAAACGTATAGTATAAAACACACAATTATATACGTTTTATACCGTATAAAAGTAAAATCCTTAGTCGATAAAAATACATCTATATAAAATTATCGCGGGCGTATTATTCATACTCGTGATATTTAATATTTATACAGCTTAGTTTTCTGGACTAATAGGAACAGTTAGAAAATATAACGTCGTCATGATAGTTTCTTACCCAATATTGCTGTTAGTTCAGAAAACTCCACATTTTCAAAATATAATATAAAAAATTTAGTCTGCAACAATTTGACATTTCCAACCGTACCTATATTACATCAATGACCAAAATTGAATTCACTCAATAAACTAACTAAACTATACTTACTTATACTCACTATACTTTTCCGTTTGACGTAAATACATATTTTAACTATTACAACTTTTGTATAAAAACAATATTTGCTGCAACAACGTGATATTTTCAAACTGTACCTATTAATTAGATGTGGTTCAACCCGGATTCACACAACAAAATTTCTTTAAAACATCTCTCTAAAAATCCCTGATAATTTCCCTAATTGCTATTGAAAAAACGACTTTCATTCTGCAACAACATAATATTTTAAAAGCCTTATTAGATAGAGAGTAGTTGAAGCTGGATTGAACCATATTTCATAAATTCAATAACATTTCATGATACCATTACCAAATAATTAATTTTTTGTACGAGTAAACCGTAGAATGCACTTTTGGGATTCAAAAAGTGTTCGTAAAGCAGGCCTTTTTTTCCTATTGAAATAAAAATGCCAAAATTGAAATAACAATGCCTTAAATTGAAATAACAATGCCTAAAGTTGTTATTTCGAAAAACTGCTTGGATAAAATAATTTTCTAAATAAATCTTTTACTATTTTGTGTAAATATATGCATTTTTATTTATGCAAATAGTACAGAATCTTACTCGTACAAAAAATCTTGTATGCAATTCAGTAATGAAATATCTTTTTTGCTTTCGAGTGATTGTTTCTCTCGGCTAACGCCTCGAGCAACAATTTCACTCTCAAGCGGAAAAGACATACTTTATGCCCTTAATACATAAATAGCTATTATGGGCCAAACGTTTCTATTCCAAAATGTTTCCCATTAAGTAAATGTTTGTCAAAAAAATTTGAAATCAAAATTAATTTATTTCATTCATCATTCTTTTGACACACTTATAATAATCAAGCTCCTGGTTTTACATCCAAATGCCAACTCTTAAGATTTCTCTACATTCAATCTTACTGCTCAATATCATTTAAACGTTTTTAAGCAAAATAAATATACCATTTTTTTTACTATTTTCCGATTCGTCCCTGCGGTTCTGATCATTGATGAAAACTATTTTCTGAAACAAAAATTTTTGAAATCACTCTAGTAGTTTTCATCGGTTGTTACGGTTGGTTGGCAGGCCGGTCAGTACACAGACCATTTTTGTTTGCTTTTTAAGAATTTGTATAAAACATTAATTGTTTATTTTTATTATTTTAATATAGAGGTATCAAAGGACATATTCGAAAGAATTAGAAAAGAAAATTCCAAACAAATAGTTGTTTTTATAAATTATAAAATATATAAATAATTTATAACTACCGAATTATATTTTTACTGAGTATAAAAATTAAAAATATAGTTAATATCTCAAGTAAGAACTATTTTTAATTTTTATGAATGAATTTCAAAAACAAAAACATATTATACGTTTTATACGTTATATACGTTTTATACGTTTTATACGTCCCGTATTATACGTGTAACGTATAAAACGTTTTATACGTGTATATTAACAACCCTGGAAAATACAGATCGAAATTATATATGTATGTATAGTAGAATTTTTTTGCCAGCGAATTTTTGACAGATAGGACGCAGCAAGAGATAAAAGATGAGACAAAATGTAAAACAGAGATGTATTATTTATTTTGGGATAAATTTGTTTTCAAAACAATTATATTAGTTAAATTTCTACTTCTAGTTCGTACCATTTGTTTGTTGTGATATTTGTTTCCATAGGCGTCGTTATTTTTATTATAATTATTTTTAATTATCAAAACTTTGTTACATTGCCTACAAAATCATTAATGTTTTTACTAGTTTTCTATTATAATTGGTTGAATTTCAATATTAATTTATTAATTTTATGCGTTTTTTGTCCATTTCAATGGGACCGCAATAGTATTTTTAATATTTTAATCGAGACACTGAATGTGCAAACAATATGCGCATGTGCATGCGGATGTGCAAACAATATGCGCATAAGGGTACGTTTATGTTGAAGGTTCGATAAACGAGTCAAGCAGTGATAAAAGCGTTGAATAGCGCTATTCTTTTACAGTGTTTATGTTGTAGCTTTGAGAATTTCAATAAAATTTACAAAAATATATACAATAAACATAAAATTAATTAATTTAATAATCAATTTTCCATAAACTTCAAAAATTTAAATTAATTAAAACTAATATTTTTATTTTTATGTATTTTTTTATAAAATAAATAAAATGAGCATCGATCATAGCTTCGATAGTAGTGTCGAAAAAGAACAAATCATTTATCGACGCTTGACTCGATGCTTGACTCTTTTATCGATGCTTCAGCATAAACACTCCTATTTGAAAGCATGTATTCATTTTCTTCGTTTGAATCACATCGATGGTCGACGCTATTATCGAAGCTCCAACATAAACGCACACTAACAAACAAATTTTGTGTTCGCTTTCAAAAAAATTCTACTATACAATATTAATAATAATAATGTATGAACCAAAGTATTATTATTATTTTATTTGACACTAATAAAATTAATTATTAAGAACCATCTCTTAAAAATTTAATGTGGCGACCAACGTGATCTATACATAACAAAAATTGTCTATCTATATACGAACCAAGATCGATTTGCGATTAATTCCTTTTATTAGGAGAAAAGGTCATTCTAACTTAATTTTACGCGCCCAACATTTCTATTTTTCGTTTCTAAATTACATTCCATTCCATCGATTTCCGTACGCTTCGTTTAAAATATCTTAAGAAGGAAATAGATCAATCAATCAAAGTCCTGAACATTTAACCGTCATTTTAATACATTTTATTTCAACTAAAAACATACGACTATTGTCTAGGAACTACACAATATATATCTAAATTGCGATCACACAGTTATTTAATGGTTTATTATTGTTTCTATTGTAATGAAGCGCTTTCTCATTGGCGAACCAATGAGAAGAACATAGCAGGAAGCGTACCTAGCGAGATTGATTTTCAAGCCCCAAACTAGCTTCAGCCCATGGGAACGATAAAGTAACCCTGCCACTTCAGCACAAATACAGACATGTACGCTATTCACGAAAATTTGCAGAAATGGAAAGAAATACAAGTGGAAAAACGAAGACTCTGGCGACTCCTGTTGCGAAAGACCCACGATCAACACGTCCAACCCCCACGTTCACTCACATACGCCCACACACACACACACACATTCACACCCCTTTATCCATATGACCTAAGTAATACAATAAATTCACTCACCCCATGATTAAACCCCGTCCTCCTATTCTGCTTCCATCAGCCCTCCATCAGCACGTTGTTCAGGTTTGAAATCTCGCAAAAAAATACTTTGTATGTCGCGAACGTTATGGAGAAACGATGAATCAATTGGTGATCAGCAGCGTTGCATAAACTTGTATTTAAAATCGTGAGTCAGTTTGTCCTTCAAAAGCGTTGACTCAATTTATAAACAATGACGTTGAACCAATTTGTAATCAAATGCGTTGATAAAATTAGTAATCCAAATAGTTGAATAAATTTGCAGTCAAAAGCGTTGACTAAATTTATAAACAATGACGTTGAACCAATTTGTAATCAAATGCGTTGATAAAATTAGTAATCCAAATAGTTGAATAAATTTGTAGCCAAAAGCGTTGACTAAATTTATAAACAATAACGTTGAAACCAATTTGTAATCAATTGCGTTGATAGAATTAGTAGAAATAGTTGAATAAATTTGTAGTCAAAAGCGTTGACTAAATTTATAAACAATAACGTTGAAACAATTTGTAATCCATTGCGTTGATAAAATTAGTAATCCAAATAGTTGAATAAATTTGTAGTCAAAAGCGTTGACTAAATTTATAAACAATGACGTTGAACCAATTTGTAATCAAATGCGTTGATAAAATTAGTAATCCAAATAGTTGAATAAATTTGTAGCCAAAAGCGTTGACTCAATTTATAAACAATAACGTTGAAACAATTTGTAATCAATGGCGTTGATAAAATTAGTAATCCAAATAGTTGAATAAATTTGTAGTCCAAAGCGTTGACTAAATTTATAAACAATAACGTTGAACCAATTTGTAATCAATTGCGGTGATAAAATTAGTAATCCAAATAGTTGAATAAATTTGCAGTCAAAAGCGTTGACTAAATTTATAAACAATAACGTTGAACCAATTTGTAATCAAATGCGTTGGTAAAATTAGTAATCCAAATAGTTGAATAAATTTGTAGTCAAAAGCGTTGACTAAATTTGTATTCAAAATCGGGAATCAGTTTGTCATCCAAAAGCGTTGAATGATTTTAAAGTCCACACCGTTGAATAAATTTGTAGTCAAATGCGTTGACTAAATTTGTATTCAAATTCATGGAACCCAATTGCAATCAAAATCGGTGAATAATTTTATAATCCAATTCGTTGAATAAACTATTTTTATTTAAGATATATTTGAACTATTCTTTAAATTACAGTTTAATCATTTAATAACAAGAACGACAAAAGTTATATAAACACGGTAATAAGGATTTACAACTCATCACGCCAGTCTCGTACATTCTTATATTTTATATTTACAGATAATGATTTTTTTGTTTTTTTTTTTTTGTATTTATATTTAATAAATTAGAAATATTCAATAGCCTAAAGTTCAATAATTTAATAACAAGGACGACACAATTTAACTAAACACGGTAATAATTATTTTAAATTGATCATGCCAGTCCCGTACATTCGTATAATTTATAGTTACAGATAATGATTTTTTTTTTTGATATTTATATTTAATATATTAGAAATATTCGCTAGACTAAAGTTCAATAATTTAAGAACAATGACGACACAATTTAACTAACACGGTAATAATTATTTTAAATTGATCATGCCAGTCCCGTACATTTGTATAATTTATAGTTACAGATAATGATTTTTTTTTGATATTTATATTTAATATATTAGAAATATTCGCTAGACTAAAGTTCAATAATTTAAGAACAATGACGACACAATTTAACTAACACGGTAATAATTATTTTAAATTGATCATGCCAGTCCCGTGCATTTGTATAATTTATAGTTCAGATAATGATTTTTTTTGATATTTATATTTAATAAATTAGAAATATTCACTCGATTAAAGATCAATAATTTAATAACAATGATGACACAATTTATCGGAACACGGAATAGGTATTTAGACCAGAAAGCTAATTCGTTAAGCGAATTATGCAGGTCCCTAATAAATTCTCACAGTTTTATAAAATTTTTGGTACCTTTACTAATCCTTTTTCGCGCTTATCCAAAATGTCAGCCAAGCCCAAAAGTTTGACGTGATATTTTTATCCAAATTGGCACGATTTCGCGAAATGCAGGACCAGACGTCCATCAAAAGTAATATGTATCACAATCACTCGCGATCGTCATCTTCATGGTGAATTTTATTTTATTGTTGAGAACTGCCGACGTAGTAAAAGAAAAACACTCCTCCAACAAAATCTCATGCACGACTGACAGCCGTCCAAACACCCAAAAAAACAAATGTAATAGAACTAAGAGAATTCTATGCGAACCGCAAAAATAACTAAGAGAGAGTTTGACCTACAAGGTCATTATTAATTTGTTTGTAAATTTTTCGTTTTCACAGGCACAAACATGAATAATTTTTTTTTCTTTGTTTTAATTTTTGTTTTAAACAACACAAAACGAATAAATTTTTTTTACTAAATTGAACACTAGTGGGACGCGAATACATTTAAAAAAATTGAACTAATTAAACTAATGGAACTAACAATTGGAAAACTAATTAAAAATTTCTCTACTTATATTTTAACTTAAATATAAGGAAAAAATGCATGAATGCAAAATTTATCCATAATTTTGTCATTCATGAGAGGTTGGTTGCACAAGAGAATGAATAATTTTACAGTGCTCATTATATAGTCAAATTTTTAGTCTCGCAATAACTCGAATATAGTGTTTAGATGGGAGATAATTAATTTACATCAGATTTTCAAATTATTGGGAACTTATTATAGTTCACAAAACCGTTTGTTATTTGATAATATTGTACTAAAATAAGGTTGGGACACAGGATATTTCCGACACATCCATAACACGTATAATTGAATTCAAAATGAATCAAATACAGATTCGATCAATGTTATGATGTTTAGACATTTAATAACTACATTCGGCAATATCAATACAGTGAAGTTCAGATCAATCACGGAAGGATTGTTTAAAGCAAAACACTCATACAAAGACAAATCAAATATTTAACAAAGCAAAAATAGTAATTCGCTGAATGTTGACGATTGGAAACAAAATACACGTAGCTGTTATGAGGTTTTGAGAATTTCGTTATTTCATTACGGTTTGTGTTTTGAAACAAAAAAGTTCAAACTCAAGTAGTAAGGCGAGAACAATCGAATGGAAGTATAACGCGCGTCAATTTTAGTGCGTTGCAAGATTAAATTCTGATTACTTTTTAGTGGTTATACGAAAGATGATTAATGAAAAATATTAATTAATTCAAATTAACCAATATTATGTTATATTAATGAATAGATAACTCAAGGTAATTAGTGCAATTTTCTTTCTCCTATACCTTTGTCCGGCTATTGCAGATTCAGTAGATTTCAAGAAACATAAGGAAACTATGGGTTAAGGAAACTAAACGAAATATGACTATTGATGATGAAGGGATGAGAATCCATTACAAGCGTTACAGATCAATATAAGGAACAACAACCAAGGAGACTGCGACTGTAACACACTACGTTCTGACATTAATCCAGACTATCCATTACACTATCAGAAAAGGAAAAAAAAAGATTAATTCGTTTCCATGTTTATTTTTTTGTTTCTTTGTCGGGTCGGTTCGGTTGGTCAAACCCATTAAATTAATATACATATTAAAAAACAGTTTCTTATAGCTTATATACTACATATTTACAATATACACAATCGCGGAATAATTAAAATGATAACTTAATTATGGATAAAAGATAAAAAACTTGAGTGAATAAGAAAACTAAACAAATCAGTCAACAATAAAATGTCTAGACTCTGTACAGAGAAAAGCAATACGGTTGATTGGTAATACCGAACTAACGGACCAGCTTGATTCACTCCATCACAGAAGAAATGTGGCTGAATTGTCAATCTACTATAAATATAACTTTAGCGAATTCTGCTCTAAGGAAATTCAAAATATCCTTCCATCGTGTGCACAGTATAATCGACAAACAAGAGCTGCCGAGTTATCCCATCCATTTGTTGTACAAATACCTCGTTGTAGAACTGTGTCCTTTCAGAACGACTATTTTAATAGAGTGGTCAAATTGTGGGAACTCAATGCCTCCCTCTGTATTTCCCGATGAATTTTCCCCTCAGGCATTTAAAGGAAATGTCCATAATCATTTAAAACAATTAGTATAGTTATCCCTATCTCCCCATTCCTTCCATTTTCCTCATCTCCTTCCTTTATAGTTGACATGGTATCTTCGGATATTCAAAGAGTCTAAATAATGAATATTTCATATGTGCTAAACATGTCTAACTAATTAATAAAAAAAAAAAATAAACTTATACTTATTAGAAGGTCTTGTTTGTACAGTTAACCAAAATTGAATGGAAAAATTTAAAAAATAATAATTAAATCAGTATCTCAGGCCTCAGCATTTCTTTTAAATGAGAAATATTTAATGAAGTGTTTTAATTCTTTACGAATTTTAATTCTTAAATAAATACGAATTTGATTTAACATAGTGATTTAAATAGGAGTTTTTTTTTATAGTAGAATAAATAAATTACCAATAAATTTTTGACAGATAGTATGCATTTTGGTATAAATTTGTTTTGAAAACAATTACATTAGTTAATTCTACTCCTATTTCGTTCCATTTGTTTGTTGTGACATTTGTTTACATAGGCGTCGTTATTTTTATTCTAATTATTTTTAACTATCAAAATTTTGTTATACTGCCTACAAAATCATTAATATTTTTACTAGGTTTTGGTTTTCGATTAAAATTGGTTGAATTTCAATAGTAATTTATTAATTTTATGCGTTTTTTTTGTCCATTTCATTAAGACCCCAACAGTTTTTTTTAATATTTTAATCTGAGACACTAAATATTCGCACATGCGCATATGATTATGTGCAGAACGACCAATTTTCGTGTTCGCTGGTAAAAAAAATTCTACTTTAGGTAACTTATACTAAGTATATACCACCGATAGTTTAATACAGGCATGTCAAACTCATTTCGGTATTCGGGCCAAATTTTTTGAAAATTGTTTTCCAAATCCTTAAGTGGGCCACACTGGATTTGGTGTTTAAAAAATTTTAAATTTGTGGGTTGATTGAATATAATTGACCATAAAGAAAATAAAACAAAATTTATGTATAGAAATTTATTAATTCTTACAAATATATTTATTAATTCTTTTAATTCATTTTTTTTTGGTTGATAGAATGCACCGCTTTTCATTTTTCAATTCATCAAAATCTGGTATTAGTTTTTGGCTTGATGTGATTTTTAATATTGATGTTCTTCAGTCAATCTGGTTTGCTGCGAAGTTTGATTTATCTTTCATTGTGAAAAAAGTTGTTTACAAATATACGTTCTATCAAACATCGATAATATGCGTATAACAAAATTTCGAATACACGGAAACGTCCTGCAGGTAAATACTCATAAAACTCTGGAATACCAATTTCTTTTATATTTTTGGTTCAATAACGTGTCGCATCGTAGTTCTATAAACTCCATTTGCAAATTTTCCTTAATATTGTCAATGTCAACAGACATTGGAGAGCAAAAAATATTGAAATGATATTCACTATTTTGAAAATCTGAAAACCTCTTTTCGAAATCGTCTGCCAACATTTTCAGTTGTTTTTCATATTTTTCAAGTTTTCACTCTGGATGTTTAAGCAAAAGAGTCTTACAACTAGAAAAATTGTATGAATTTTCTTTTTTCAATTGTATTTTCCACAACTGTATCTTTTGTTTGAATGAATTTATTTGGTCATACAACGAGGTTATGAGCATGTTTTTACCCTGAAGATTAAGATTGAGTTGACTGAGATTTCCAGTAATGTCAACTGAAAAAGCCAAATCTTGTATCCAATCAAATTTTTTCAGTTTAGTGCAGTCATAATATTTAATTTCTAAAAAGAGTACGATTTTGTCCAACAGCTGTAAAAATCTCCTTAAAACCTTATGACTCGAAAGTCAACGGACTTCAGTATAATATGGCAAATCTTCGTAATCACATTCCACATCTTTTAGTAATGACGTAAATTCCCGATGATTTAAGCCACGTGCTCGAATAAAATTAACGATTTTAGTAACTTTTTTAAATACATGATCAATTTTGATTACTTTTGAACATAAAACTTGCTGGTGAAAAGATGTATTTTGTTGGGTTTTAACATAATCTTTTAGTCTGCCGACGACACCACGTGTAGCTCCTTTCATAGAAGAGGTCCCATCAGTTGCCAAAGACACCAGTTTATCCATTGGAAGATCATATTTTTTAATAGTCATCATAGAACATCGAATATATCATCTCCAGTTGTTGTACCACTCATTGAAATTACTTCTAAAAGTTCTTCAGTTATTGTCATATTGCTATCACATCCTCGAAAAAAATGGCTAACTGAGCCATATCTCGTAAATCAGTACTCTCGTCGATTGCAATTGAAAACATTTCAAACTTCAATACAACTGAACGAAGTTGGCCGCTTAAATTAGAAGCAATATCGGTGATTCTATTCGCAACTGTATTTCGCGATAAACCTATGCCTTTAAATTTTTTTATCATATCTGGGCATAACTCTTCGGCTGCTATTACCAAACATTCACTTATGAATTCACCTTCCATAAAGGGTTTTGATTTTTTTGCAATTAAACGCGATAGTCGATAGCTAGCTTTAACAGCGGCAACATTTTCTTCG
Organism: Diogma glabrata; assembly: GCA_963693315.1. Classification (NCBI taxonomy): domain Eukaryota; kingdom Metazoa; phylum Arthropoda; class Insecta; order Diptera; family Cylindrotomidae; genus Diogma; species Diogma glabrata. The sequence goes on from OY856186.1 coordinate 218,454,783, forward strand.
ATTGGCCTAATGAAGATTTTTTGTTGTTTTTGAAGAGCTGTCTTTAATTCGAACAACTTATTCTCGCGCATTTTTCCAGCGATGTTTTTATATTCTTCATTGTGAATGGTATCGTAATGTCTTTTTATATTGTACTCCTTGCACACCGCAATAGTCTGACGACATATTAAACAAAATATTTTATTTTTTTCTTGCACAAAAAATATTGAAGCTCCCATTTTTCTTGGTCAACATTACCATTCATGCCATTTGAGGTCAAAAATTTCCCTCGTGCGCTACGCGCACTCGGGACCTCAAATGACATTCGTAATAATGATTATGAAAAATAATCGACTATTATTTGACGACTCGTGATATTATATATGAAAATTATTAGTGAGGTAAAATTTTACATTTAAATATTATTTTGAAATTTGTTAAATTTAAGAAAATGAATTCAATATTAAAAGATTTCCAAAAATGTATATTGGGTGCCAACATATTAGACATAATTTTCTTAACTGAAAAAAACTATGGTGGTGAATGGAGGCGTATGTTTGCCATGTAGCTTTAGCATCATTCGATATGCTTAACTTGAAAACAAAATTTAGTACAAAAGTAAGGGAAATATGATAAATGGAACTCATATAAAAATACAACGAACGTTCTTAAAACTGTATTTATTTTTTGAACTGTCTGTATTTAGTTTGTATTTTTAATAAATCAATTTTTTTGAATTTTTTTAATTAAAACACGAAACGAGAAAAAAAGTGTTGCGGGCCACAACAATTAGTGCCGCGGGCCGTGACTTTGACATGCCTGGTTTAATAGAATAATAGTTTTTTGCTATTAAACTATCGATACATTGGGAGTTAATACCACAAAATAGTATTATTCTATCATGTGGTATAAACGCTCAGAATAATATTGACTGATAGAATACGGCTACCGTATTTCAAATGGAAAGAAAAGGACCAACCTTATTCAATTTTATTTTATTTTTCTCAAAAGTATTTCGATTAAAAAAAAACTTATAATATTAAAACTGAAAATTCGATCCTAGCTAAAATTGCATCATGTACGACTTGGTTTTGTTTTCATTTAGATTAATTTTAAAGTGAAATGGATATTGTTTGAGGATTAATTGTTTTTGGTTTTTTCTTTATTTAGAATGAAATTAAAATACAATATATATTGTTTGGCAGTTATTTATTTCTGGCAATAGAAGAATAAAATTATATTTTTTTTTCTATAAATGGAAAGCCATGCTGCATGGGACCCTGTATTTTTGTGTTTATTTTTACAGTAGTCTTTTGTGGAAATTATTTTCAATGCGAAATTTGAATTTAAAAATCAGCTACAATTTTTTTATAGTTTTATAGTGTACACACACAGAATATATAAAATATTGCTTATCCTCTATATTTTATAATCTAAGGTTTTTGCTGATTCGTAAATAAATATATAGTAGAATTTTTTTACCAACGAATTTTTGACAGATAGGACGCAGCAAGAGATAAAAGATGAGACAAAAAGTAAAACAGAGATGTATTATTTATTTTGGGATAAATTTGTTTTCAAAACAATTATATTAGTTAAATTTCTACTTTTAGTTCGTACCATTTGTTTGTTGTGATATTTGTTTCCATAGGCGTCGTCATTTTTATTATAATTATTTTTAATTATCAAAATTTTGTTACATTGCCTACAAAATCATTAATATTTTTACTGGTTTTTGGTTTTCTATTATAATTGGTTGAATTTCAATAGTAATTTATTAATTTTGAGGCGTTTTTTTTTTGTCCATTTCAATTGGGGTCCCAATATTTTTTTTTAATATTTGAATCGAGACACTGAATGTGCAAACAATATGCGCATAACAAACAAATTTCGTGTCCGCTGGCAAAAAAATTATAGTCAATTATAGTTATCAACGTAGCGATACCAATAAATGATTTTTTCTTTGTGTGGCTTTAAGTTATTATGTATATATTTTGTTTCATTATTCAAAGGAACGAATAGACAGCTTAATCTATTACATCAATACATAAACAGCATAGAACCTTCCATTAAATTCACGTTAAAAAATGAAGAAAATACCACAATAAATTTTTTGGATTTATCAATCAAAAATGTAGATTCAAAACTCACATTCAAAATATTCCGAAAATCAACCCAAACGGATCAAACAATAAATACTAAATCACATCATCCATACCAACATAAACTAGCTGCCTACAACCACATGATCAATAGATTGAACAATATACATATGAATGCAGAAAATTATCAAGACGAATTAAACAACATAAAATACATAGCCAGTAAAAACGGATATAAAAACGAAATAATTGATACATTAAATAGAAAATATAAAAACAAGAAAAATTTGCAAACCCCAACAACATTGAAGAATGAAGAAAATTTAGCAGGCAAAAAATACGTAGGCGTAACATACAATAAAACAACATTCAAAATAATGCAAAAAACTTTGAAAAAATATGGACATATTGCAGCTTACAAAAACAAAAATAAAATAGAAAATTACCTAAGAACCACCAAAAAAACCCAAACCTTATATACAGGTGTTTATAAACTAACCTGTGACGACTGCAGTAAATTTTATATAGGTCAGACGGGGCGGTCCTTCACAAAAATATTTATTGAGCACTCATATGAAATTAACAGAAGCGATACAAAATCCAGATATGCCCAACATTTAAAAATAGAAAAACACAAATACACCAATATCAACACAAACTTAACCATATTACATAAAAAAGAAAAGGACAACATCTAGATAGATTGGAAGAAATAGAAATATATAAACACAAAAACAATAACAACATTTTAAATGATAAAATCAACACTAAAACTAACAAAATATATGACATAATAATAAAAAATAGCAGGTGAAATAGTATATAAGTAATAGTTTAAGCAAAAATTGTAATAATAATTTAAGAACTGAGGATGACGTAAGTCGAAATCGATATTCTATAAAATAAAAAATAAAATTCAAATTGTTACTATAAGGAAGTTTATATTATTATTAATAAAAATAAAATAAACAGTAAAAAGTTTATTTTTAAATATTGCATTTTAATTCAAAAGTGACAAAAGCACACAAACAGTGAATAATATGGAAAACCATAATAACACATATAATTCTATTGACCCTGCTGTCGTCGTTATTCTAAGGAATTTCAAAAATTGAACTTCTGCAAGTGACCTTGCATTACAGGTCAAGCATAACGTTACACACCTTATCGAAACGCGTGGTCCTTCCATTTCTTCTAAGTACTGTAGACTAGCTCCGGAGGATAGCCAAGACTGAATACGACACTATGCTGGATAAAGGTATTTGTCGACCTTCCAACAGCCCATAATCATCCCCTCGCCTACTCGTAAAAAAAAGGCGAGTGCAGACATTGCGGTGATTACCGTGCTCTTAATAATCTTACAACTCCTGATTAATATCCTATTCCACATATTCAGGACTTTACTGAACAATTATATGAATGCAATATTTTCTCAACTATCGATCTCGTTCGTGCCTATCATCAAATTCCTATTGATGAACACGACATTGCTAAGACAGCAATATCTCTTTGTATTCGTTCGAATGACATTTGGATTGCGAAACGCTGCGCAATTATTCCAACGGTTCATGCTTTCATTACTTCGAGAACTTGACTTTTGTCACATCTATATATTGATGACCTCCTTATTACTTCTAAGACTTTTTAGGAACACCTCACAAATCTTCGAACTGTTTTCGAGCGTCTTTCTAACGCAGGTCTCATCATCAACGTTGGAAAATGTAACTTTGCAAAAAAAACGTTGAATTTTTAGGACATCACCTTGACTCGGCTGAAATCAAGCCGACTTTAGAACGTGTCGATGCGATCAACAATTTCGATCGTCCAGAAACCTGTTAGTATGGACCTTTCGTACAAAATAATATTAATAATATTGCTACGGGATAGCGTTTATCCCCACAGAATCCTAAATTTGGGAATCTCTTATTATCTGAAAAAAATCTAGCCTATCATTCCAAAGGGGAACGAGGAATAAATAAAAAAAATTAATATATTTACTGTAAGTACCTTAACTTATAACTGTTGATTGAAGATTTGGTCTATGTGTTCCAATTCCCTTGACTAATCAACCAACTGTATTGGATGAACTAATTTGTGAACATCAGTTGCTGCTGCTGAATTACACCTTCGTTGTTCGAAATGCCCAATTGAACATTGCCTTTAATCCTTTAACTTTCCACTTCATATTTTGCTTTAAATCCATACGGTTTCTACAACCGGAAAATCCACCATACACTCGACTGTTTCTAACTGTGGTAATATGCTTCGATCACTGTTATCCTTACTACTCATACTTTCGATAACATCATTGGATACTTTATTTTTCATGTACTGCCACTTTTATAAAGCAATCTTTTTCCTTTATGATAAATTAAGTATAAACTTAATGATAACAGAATGAAAAACTTTAATAAAATATATAATCCAAATCACACACTTCCTTGTATGAATTAAAAGAATATTCTTTTTAAAACCAAAATAAAATGGAATTAGTATTTATTTTTGAACACCAACTAACAAATTTAAACTAATTTGTTAGTTTAAATTACAGATTTTTTTCTAATTCAATTAAACATTTACTTTTAAGCACTCGAAACAGAAAGAATCTTATTTCTCTAATTTCAATTTTTATTATTTTCTCTTTGTTTTCACGGCACAAACATATAAATTTTTTCTAAATTTTACTACGACGATTGTAGCTAATTAAAAAAAAATGAACTAATTGAAACTACTTATAAAAAAAAATTAATTTAATTAAAAAATTTCAATTACTTAAACCGAACTTAATATTACTTAATATTAAGAGAAAAAGCATGAATGCAAAATTACTTGAATCTTTGACATCCATGAGAAGAGTGATTTTTTAAAAATAGGAAAAATGTGATTTTTCCTTTTAGACATCTCATGATGTCAAGACAAATCGTGTAATACTCAAAATTCAAGAAAGATCAATAACGACATCTGTTTATTAGAATTGGAAATAAAAATTTAGTACGTTCGTTTGTTTTTTATAGTATATTCGAAATTTAACTAGCAGTTGAGTATTAGAAAATTTTAAATTATTGTTAATGTGAAAAATGAATGGAAACTAATGAAATACATTTTTATTGAATTGAAAACAAAGAGGAATTTGGTTTTATTATTGTTTTGCGATTATTGCGATCGTTACAACATGAATTCAAGGTAAAAACCAAGATTTTTACTCTTGAAATCACAAAAACGTCGCCATCCCCTCTACGTCAGAAACCACCAAAGCACTATTAAACTTAAACTAATAATAGAAATTCTAATAACTATTTCTATATTTATCCTATTTTTTTAAATTAATCGCAATAAAAAAAAAATAATTTTAAAAATGGTGGTAACTAAAATGGACTCATACGAGATATGTACACGTACGTCAGCAGATCAATATGATGATAAATGTGGAGGTAATGATTTGGATCCGCCTCACTCTATAGTGTGAATAATACCCAAATCAATACCTCGAAATTGTAACTCACATTAAACCAATGACGAATATGGGGATCGCGTATGAGTTCATTACTAGTAAAAAAAAATTATAATAACTATAGTAATCCTAAATTAAACACCTATTTAAATTCTAAAAACCGAAAATTAAATCTATAACTATAATAACTAATAACTAAGAATAGATGTTTAATTTATGAGAACTAATAATTCTAACAACTAAATTTAATTTTATAAAAAAAATATATTGAAAAACTTAGGCTTGGTGTATAGAAAACAGACGCTAGAGATTTCGATGGTAAAACCCGCAAAATCATGAACTCGCAATCACCAACAATAGTAAAACCAATTAACAAAAAAAAATGTAGTTAGTGCGCTGTAAATGAAAAAAAAATAATGAAAAACGAAAAAAACAACGAACGCCCCAAAAAAACTTTGCAAAAACAAACTTGTAAAGGAACAAAAAGGAAAGACCACCGTCGTAGCTAATCTTTGTTGAATCTTTTACAGAAATTCCTAAAATATTATACATGTAGAGATATGATTTATTTATTTAATTTCAGATCTACTGAAATAATTATATATACCTAAAACTAGTTATTGACGATAGCACCCCTAAAATATATTTATTTATTTTTAAAAAAAAAATTAAAAAATAAAAAATATTCAAAAAGGATGTTTATTTATTGGATGCAACGTCCTAGCTCAAAATATTGATTTATTTTTTTAAAAAATAAAAAATATTTATTTATCTCTTGAAGTATTGCTTAATTAGTAAAAAAAATTATTTTATTTAATTACCTAAAATTATTTAAATCTAAAAAAAATTATTTTATTTAATAAAAATTTATTTAATTACGAAAATTTATTTTATTTAATAAAAATTATTTATTTAATTTTTTGAAAAATTTGTTTGATTTATTTTATTTTTATTTAATATAATAAGAGATTCCCAAAATCTAGATTCGTCTGGAGACACATAAAAGTAAGTATGGCTACAATATCCATTTTATTTAGTATTTGAATTATCGCGTTCGCGAGCCCACTCCAACAATGCATGTGAGAACCGACTAGAAAAGCCCCTAACGACCAGATTCTACAGAACAGTATCTCCCCAACCTAACAAAAACAATCGCAACTGTCACGATTAGACTCTAGGCCCATTTCTACTGACCCAGCTGCGGTTGTTCTACCTAAAAATAAATTACCATTAAACTAATGCCATAGTCGAAGAACGCTCCCGAACACCAGACTTCAAATCCTAAACTTAATGAAAACTGTCTATTGCAAGCTAAATGTAAGAGTGGAAAAATGTTGAAGTTGTGTGAGGTGAAGCCTCGATCCTGATAAAAAAAAAAAAAGATTGGTTCTCCTCTTCACCTCGTTAAAGAAGCCTCTGTGCAGGGAATGGCACTACTGGTTTGCACCCAAGTACAGACCAGCAGTATCACTCCCTTATCACCAGAAAACTCCTTCTGAAATGAAGAGAAGAAACCAATGAACTTCGATCGCATGTCCATAATGGACAGAGGCGATCTAAGAACATAATTATGTTAAGGAGATAAGCCCCATGGATCCTTTGTTAGAGGTACCGCTGAGAGAAATTATCAATTACACACTTGTAATCATTACACAACAATAAAAAAATTAACACCCAAAAAAAAATCAATTAATTCTAACAAACGCTCAACTGTAGTGGAATGTACAATATTTTCATCGCGAAATTAAAAATAGTTCGAATCTACCACAACCAAAACAGGATTTTCACCGATTATAACCATTAGTGGTAAAGAAATTAAAATCATGTATTTGTTTCACGCAGGCCAAAATGCACCGTTAAAACGAGCATCAGATTCCAGATCTAATTTATTAATGTATAAATATTTAAATATGATCTACTATCCAATTCCTATCAATGTATAATATTTGCCAAAGCTACTCACAAAAAGTTCAAATGGCTAAATCGTTTCATCGGTTTGGTTTCTTAATTTCATCTCGTTGGTGCTATTGTAACATAACACTCCACACAAACCACTACATCCGCTTCCTATATACCAAAAATATGTACAAATATGTACAATTATACAACAATTAACCTACTATATACACTATGTACAATGACAGTATAAAAAAACAGTCTCCGAAAAAAATTACTGCCCCAAAACGGTTTTTTTCCAAATTCAGAACAAAATACATTTCAAAGATGCACACAATTTCCCGGGGCCACTTGCGGTCCCAACCACCGTCGAGGGTTCTCTCCCCTGTGATTGGACTCAGAGATAGCGTTCTCTTCAGCCAATATCTCCGCATAAGCGTGCATGACTGACGAGAACTCTACCTCCTCGGCCAACCACGCTGCCTTCTGCTTCTTCCTCCTACTCTTTTTCTCCCTCCACCTTTTCCTATCCCTTTCTAGCCTCCTCAATCGATATCTCTCTCGCGCATCCATCACTTCATCCACACACTCATTCACTTCATCAACTACCACTTCTCCTACCAACTCCTCATTCATCTCATCCACTTCCTCCACTCCATGCACTACCTCATCTGCCCACTCATTTATCTCCTTATTCATCACTCCATCCGCCAACTCATTCACTTCCTCATTTACAATCTCACTTATCACTACATCCAACCATTCATCATACTGCTCATTCGCTATGTCATCCATCAATTCTAAATATAGTTGATTCCTTTTCTCATCCAGTTCTGCATTCATTTTTACCTGTTCCCTCTCATTCACCACATTCATCACTTCACTCACAATCTCATGCATTACTTCATCTACCTCATTCACACCCGGCTTAACCGCTGCCTGACCCAACTCTCCTGGCCCCGGCCGACGCTTGCTCCTAAACGAGCCAAAATTTCTGACTGTGTGCATTTTTGAGTGTAAGAAATATAGTGTTAATCCAAATACAATTCTACACTATTGTAAAAACCAAATTAAATGTTAGAATTAGAATTTAATCTTTTAGAATATTATATTTAATTAGAGAAAAACAAATAATGGTATTTTTAACACTGGCTCTACCAAGAACTCAAAGACCAAAAGGTTAATGCGAAAGCAGAATACAATTTCCTTTCAAATTCTAATAAGTCTTAGAATTGCTTATTATTTGTCTTCTTCAAGTAAATATTTATATATCCCAAAATTAAATGTACCTGTGCAGCATTTAATGGTCATTTGAATTCGTTATTGCAACTACCGCTGAATTCAATTCTCAAAAATTCCTTTTAAATTTATCAAATTGTGAAATTCTTAAAAATTATTAAAAAAAATGAAAAAATTCTATATATATTTGATATATATGTAAAAGAAAAATATACATATAAAAAAAACCCAACTGGTTCTTATCCAAACAAGTTCGAAGTCAACCAAACCGGTTGACACCGCCCAAATACATGAAAAAAAAAATGAAAAAAATATTTTTCGCGCCGAAAATAGCTCTAAATAACACAACAAATTCGTACCTAACGGTAACAAAACTCCACCGTAATCACGGTATTATATTACCAAAATATTCCCCCGGTCCGTCCCTGTTTCGGCGCCAGATTGTTAGTATGGACCTTTCGTACAAAATAATATTAATAATATTGCTACGGGATAGCGTTTATCCCCACAGAATCCTAAATTTGGGAATCTCTTATTATCTGAAAAAAATCTAGCCTATCATTCCAAAGGGGAACGAGGAATAAATAAAAAAAATTAATATATTTACTGTAAGTACCTTAACTTATAACTGTTGATTGAAGATTTGGTCTATGTGTTCCAATTCCCTTGACTAATCAACCAACTGTATTGGATGAACTAATTTGTGAACATCAGTTGCTGCTGCTGAATTACACCTTCGTTGTTCGAAATGCCCAATTGAACATTGCCTTTAATCCTTTAACTTTCCACTTCATATTTTGCTTTAAATCCATACGGTTTCTACAACCGGAAAATCCACCATACACTCGACTGTTTCTAACTGTGGTAATATGCTTCGATCACTGTTATCCTTACTACTCATACTTTCGATAACATCATTGGATACTTTATTTTTCATGTACTGCCACTTTTATAAAGCAATCTTTTTCCTTTATGATAAATTAAGTATAAACTTAATGATAACAGAATGAAAAACTTTAATAAAATATATAATCCAAATCACACACTTCCTTGTATGAATTAAAAGAATATTCTTTTTAAAACCAAAATAAAATGGAATTAGTATTTATTTTTGAACACCAACTAACAAATTTAAACTAATTTGTTAGTTTAAATTACAGATTTTTTTCTAATTCAATTAAACATTTACTTTTAAGCACTCGAAACAGAAAGAATCTTATTTCTCTAATTTCAATTTTTATTATTTTCTCTTTGTTTTCACGGCACAAACATATAAATTTTTTCTAAATTTTACTACGACGATTGTAGCTAATTAAAAAAAAATGAACTAATTGAAACTACTTATAAAAAAAAATTAATTTAATTAAAAAATTTCAATTACTTAAACCGAACTTAATATTACTTAATATTAAGAGAAAAAGCATGAATGCAAAATTACTTGAATCTTTGACATCCATGAGAAGAGTGATTTTTTAAAAATAGGAAAAATGTGATTTTTCCTTTTAGACATCTCATGATGTCAAGACAAATCGTGTAATACTCAAAATTCAAGAAAGATCAATAACGACATCTGTTTATTAGAATTGGAAATAAAAATTTAGTACGTTCGTTTGTTTTTTATAGTATATTCGAAATTTAACTAGCAGTTGAGTATTAGAAAATTTTAAATTATTGTTAATGTGAAAAATGAATGGAAACTAATGAAATACATTTTTATTGAATTGAAAACAAAGAGGAATTTGGTTTTATTATTGTTTTGCGATTATTGCGATCGTTACAAACCGTTAGGCACCTCCGTCGTTTTCTAGGTATTATAAATTTCTACCGTCGCTTCATACCTCACGCTGGTGACAATCAAGCCATCCTTAATGATTTTCTTAAAGGTTCTAAAAAGAATGACAAACGAGTCATTCAATGGTCCAAAGACGCCATTCAAGCTTTCGACCTGTGCAGGCGGCAACTTGTTGAGGCAACAGCTCTAGCCCATCCCTCGCACACTGCCCAACTTGCGGTAATAGTCCACGCTTCTGACAAGGCATTTGGCACGGTAGTTCAACAAAAAATTAATAACTGTGTGACTCCTCTCAGTTTCTTCTCTGTTTGACTACATGAGTCGCAACAGAAATATAGTGCTTATGCTTTTATCAAACACTTCAGATATCTCCTCGAAGGTAGAACCTTCACACTTTACACCGATCATAAACATCTGATCTACGCTTTGTCGCAGAACCTCGCCAGTTCAGGCATTTAAAGTTTATCAGTCAATTCACGACTGATATATCCAACACATCTCTGGGATTGAAAACGTAGTTGCGGATACCCTTTCTCGTATCGATCAACTCGTATCGATGCTTAGTTCGATGAATGCGAACTAAAGGAATTAATGGACACTAGCTCCACATTTCAGGTTGCAATTGATGCCGAATTGAAATATTTGCAAGTAAAGAAGATTATACAAAAAGAATTCAGCATTTTATTAGAAAAAAATCATTTTACGCAGGTTGGCCATTTCAGAAGTTCAACACTGAAAAAAATACTATGAGGTTCTCGAAGGCAAGGTGAGCACATGCACATTTAACGGTGACGTATTGAGTGAATAATTTTATAAAATTTTAAGCAAGAAACGAAACGAAAAACATAAGCAAGAAACGAAAGTCAAGTAAACTAACGGAGTAATAGACTTTGATTCATCGTTTTGAGGTTTGAAAAAAGATTTACAAAAAATTTATGAAAACGTTAGCGTATTGTTTTATTTTTTACTAAATTCGACTGAATCTGAGAGATAAAGCTTCCACAACCAAGGATAATTTAATTAGAAACTTATCCATCTCGATGGCGATTATCGTAGTTGATGGTAAAAAAATATTATTCGGCGTTTTGTTTTTACCTTTCGAGACTTGTTTTACAAAAACGCTTTAGAACTTTACAGAAACAGCTTTACTCAACGAATTTAAGCCAAATATTTTTTATGAATTAAAGACTCATATTCTCAAATTTGTTGTTAAAGTGTACAACAAATGTTCTGTTTCAAGAAAAAACTAGGAACTGAGTATATTTTATTTAAAGAATTAAATGGTTTACGTATCTATCCAGAAACACAATTGATATGTACCAGTACTCATTTAATTAATAAAACTAATGGACAAATTAGTTAAAAACAAACAAAATAACTTGTCAAATTGTTAATTTAACAATTTTATTTGGAAAACTTTTAATGATAATTATATTTAAATATAAGTCATTAAGTATAATTATTTAAGAATAAAAATTGGAAAATAAATATTTTAAATATAGTATATTAAAAAAAAACACTCCAAATGGCCAACAACCATCCAGCAGCCAAATTCTGTAACTGTGAAGCGGTGAAGTGATAAAAATTTCTTCGTTTCTTTTCATTAAAAAACTTATCACTTCACCGCTTCACAATTACAGAATTTGGCTGCAGGAAACTACAATATTAAAAAACTCTTAATTTTGTATCAATGCTATTTGAAAAATTGGAAAATAAAATGTTTATAATTTATTATATTTATCAAATAAAATTATTGTAAAAAATTTTTAATTTCATATTTAAACAATATAAAACAAAACATTATTATAATGAAAAATATGGTTATGTTCGCAAATAGTTGAGCTGTTGTTTCTCTTACATCCTATATAAATTCCAGCTGTATTGAAATATCATTTCCTTCAAATAGTGTTTGTGGCAAACATCTCGTTTTTTGAGTGCAGCAAAGTGATCAATACTACAACCACCGAGGAGTGAGATAAGGCTGTGTACTATCTTCGCTACTATTCCTAGATCCAATTTAAAATTGGTAATTTTAAAATTTTAAAATTATAGTCCCCAAGGTTTACATATCAAACACCGACGTTGTCTATTGTAGATCCTAAGCTATGTGTGTCCAATGTGTGTTCTTTAATTACTCTTCTATTTGTACACATTATTCGGTTTATAAACATTTCCTCCATATTTTAAATAGAAAAAATCTTCCAAGCGTATTTTATGCCATAAATGTTTATAGCTTATTGTTTTGTTTATGCATGTAAATTGGTTATCACATGTAATTAATTATAAAAAGCATAAAGGCAATAACAAATATTTGTATTTGATGTGTTATTGTCATAAAACACCTTTATAAAAAACTTTATGAAGCGAAAAACATTGCGTTTCAAAAACTGCTATTAAAAGTTTATTACATATGGTACTGAGGTGAAAAATTATACTTCTCGTGAGCTTAGATAGATGTCGGAGGTGTGTATTCCCTAGGTAATTTATAGCACGAATGAGATACGAAACTTTCACCGAGGTTTGTATGCTATTTTATTCACAACGGCAGTCAATTAAAATACTAATTTTAAAACAAACTAAAACATAAATTTGATATTTATATTCGAATTTTAATTCGAATACAATTTGAATTCAATTCAAGTGCATATGTAAAGGGAATTATAGAAATACAGAGTTAAAAGAAAGTTAAAGGTTTTTTTATCATGGTTTGTCGAAGTTTTGATTAAGTATAGTGAGCCTAACTCCAAACGAAAACTGACTTCTTATAAGAACTGATTAGTCATACATCTTAATCCCATTTTTTTGATAATATTTTTACTTAGCATTGAAATTAATAAACTATGCCAATTTACATGTCGGCATTTTATTCGTTAATTAAGATAAAAAATTTGAATAAATAATTTACATCGCATCTTAAAAATTTAAATTAACAAAACAACACATTAATTTTACTACAAAATGAATTGAGTTTTAAATTTAGATATCTAATAAATGGTATTTCATAAATAAAATAATTGTTTTGTAATTGAAATATTAGTTTGATTATTTACCTACTGTCGCATGTATTGCTTATGTATTGCTTATTACATCCTATTAAATATCCTTATTACTTCTATCCAGAATAATAATATGACAGCCTGTACCTCATCCTATGCCTCGAAAATTGGAACGTCCGTCATCTGAGCGCGTCTGACGGTCTTTCAAGATACTGAACACAGGGGCCTTGAGGAGCAAAAAATGAATATCAGGGCCTAAAAGGGTTTCACTCATGATTAGGGTCAATTAGGTTGCCATTTCAGTGTCTGATACGAACAAACGCAAACCTGATCATGGCCCTATTTGAAATCTGAAATTTCTACTCCGGTTGTCGAATTTCGAACCGAAATAAAGTTTTTGTGGTAAACTTGACGTAAATGTAACAACACATTTTTTAATTTATATATTACCATCAAAATGTTAAAAATATTAGATTGTTGGTGCGACTAAAGAAGTATAGCAGGAGAAGGAATTCCTTATATACAACTACTTCAAAATATGCTCGATTTTTTAAAACCGATTTTACTTTAAAAACAACAGCTTAGTGTATTGTATTGAGTTTTACAAACCCAACAAATACATCACTAGAGACCGATTTCGACTATAACTGATGTGTTTCACCAGAGTTTGATTCGTGGATAACTTCAATACTTAAAATACTTTCAATAACACTATCTTTACAAGTATTTGTTCAAATAAATTCATTTGTTTTCGCACAAAAAAGAGCTAGAGCTAACTCACATTCCTAATATACTTTCCAACTTTTATGCGTCGTAAAACTTTTTGTGCCTCAGTTAAGATAGCAACTTTTAAACTATATAACATGCGTTCCTTTGGAACGAAATAGTTGCTCAAAGCAGCTTTTGAGTAGATCACCAATGGAACGCCGAAAATTGGAAAAATGTTCAAATATAGCCGCACAATTTTATTATTCTTAAAATTTTTTATGTTGGGCTGATGTTTAGATCTGACTGGTCTATTTTATTATTAAAAATATCAAAACAAGTTTATAAACGATCTAAATAAAATAGAAAAATTGTCTGCTTTTCAACTACACAACTTGTTCGAGGTAGAGTAGATCAAAGCAAATTTGAGTAAGTTTGATTTTCAATGGAACGCGCCTATAATAAACTTAAAAAATAAAAATCTGAATCATAACTATCAGAACCACAATAAAATAATAGGTATATGTATAGGGACCGTGCATTGCTATTTGATTCGACCGTCGCGCTTTAAGAAACGTTGCTGTCTGTAAATATTGGCTCTTTTATTTTTCCACAAATTGCACGTTAAGCAAATTTTATGATTTAGTATTCCGTTCAAATTACTCTATTTGTTTTTTTTTAACAAAATATTAAAAATAAAACAATGTAAATTAAGTACTAATTTATGAGATATTTTCTACAATTTACATAAATAGATAAAATATATTTAATAAAGTTTACACAGCATGAACTTAGATTTTTAATAATATTAAGGGAAAAACGATTTGATTAAATATACATTAAACGACAAACGTCTAACGAATTTCAAATAGAGCCAAAAGTTTGTATACTCAACACTTGGCGCGTAACAATCATATACGCACGTTCCCTATACAACTTTGAATTTGTCGTTGATTGATCGAAAAGTAATGCAGTAGCTCTATTCCAGTACATCGTGAAATAGGAATTGAGAAATAAATTATAGCAATTTTTCATAACTAGTATTCCGTGCCGCGGGAAATAACAAATTCGTATTAAAAATATTTCTTTATTTGATTTATTGCTTTTTTCTCAATTCCAAATTCCCAGGGAAATGCCGGAATAGACGTACAGAACTCACAACATGCCCAAATTTCACGACATTACTTTATATTTAAGCTACACCGTGTTCATAGTTATTAGAATTAATCATTAAAGATTAGTGTCTGATTTAATAGACCAATCAAAATAATGAAATGCCTCTATGTTTTTCGTCAAATAATTGAAATCGTAACTAACACCATGACCTTTATTTAAACAAGGTTTGTTTAACATGAAATATTCAACCATCATTATTTAAATCATTGAACTGACGTTGATTATCTTTAAATGAATTATTCTGACTATATCAACCTAAAGAATCATCCTCCTGTCACTCCACAATAAATTATAAATTTCTCTAATTTTTTCCTTAAAAACTGTGTTAAGTCATGTGTTTCGTTCCGTTGCATCAAAATAACATTTTTTTACATATATTAAAACGATTCCAACAATTTAATTTAATAATTTAATTAAACATTCATTTTATTAACAAACAAAAAATCTGAACAGACCGATAAATTACACAAAACTAAAATCATAATAATAATACAAAATTCTTTGAAATAATTTTGGGTATCTTTTTTATTTGGAAATTTAAAGTTTAATTGCTCTTGTTTTATAGTAAGAGTATAATCTGCCCCCTCAATACATAATGTAAAACTAAAATTTATCGTTTGAAATAAAAACGATTTAATTCTTCCGTCCGTATCGACGATGATTTTTTAAACTTATTTCAATTCAATATATTCGTTCAACCAACCATGTCATTTTTCGGGTGTTTGATGAATAGCATCGAAATATATAGCGAAATAAGTGATGGATTTGAATTAATAACTAAGTTAGTGGATTACATATTCGTTAGCATTTGCTTTTGAACAAACACAAGTTTTATTGGGATTTAAGCAAACATAGGTTATCTTGCCTACCAATTAATCAATTCACACACCAGTGGGAATTGCAGTGAGATATCACTAGCCAGTAAGATATCACTGGCGCAAGAATTCGACTCAGTCAACGTTACATTCTTATTTCTAGTTTTGGAGTGTTATTTGATGATGACGCCTTGTTGCTTGCTCGAAGAAATTAATCTCTATGTTAATCTATATATCGATAGTGTTGTATTAAAAGGGCCAATCTGCATTTTTTTCTAGAGCCAATCTACTTTTGACTGCCTTCTCACAATAAGTCAAAAGGACCAAACAACCTAGGACCTATCTGCAATAACGTTTGTTAAATGGTGAAAAACAGGTGAAATCAGCAAGGTCTGGAAATGAGGTTTTAATTTTGTATATTTAGGTATTGGAATTCGTTGACATCAATAAAAAAAAATTTGTGCGTTTTTAGTTTTTTTTTTTTTAACCCTGTCTTAAGATACAGGGTGTTGAAAAATCAAGAAATTGCTCGACCCTGGTGTATTGAAATGGCTCTACAGTCAAAACTACCGGATTGATTTTAATGTTATATAGCCCAAAATGTAGGTATTGAACAGAGCTAATCAAAATAATAATTCACATTATATGACCTTGAACATTTTCTTTTAGAAAAATAACGGTAAAAAATTCAAATTCGATTTTCTAGAAATGCCATTTTTTTAAATTTTTGATTTTTTTATATGTGAAAGGTTACTAACATGTTACTAACATTATATAAAAAATTCAGAAGGTGAAAATTTTTTGTTTGTTTTTATTAATTTTCTTGCAACACGCCTTAAAATTTTTCATCATAAAAAAAAGTGGAGTTAAAAAATTAACATTTTTTTTTGGATTTATGTAGGTTGGAGGTAAACTACACCAAGTCACATTTTTTTCAAAATACGTTTTTTTATACTGTTAGAATCAGGATTTTGTTCTCTACCGAGAGGTTAATAGCACTAAGTCCTAACTAGTGTAGTTTTCGAGATAGAACAATTGTAAATGACACCAAGTGCAAAGCCCTTAGAGGTAAAGAACGTCATGTGAACAAATTTTGACACCAAGTCCAAATGCTATGACTAAATAGTGTTGTAGATGACAACAATGTATTTAGAGGTAAATAACACCAAGTCCACTTAGTCAATGTGTCTTTAGGTTTTAAAGTCTTTTAGTTTCTTAAAAAATGTAAACAATTTTGAACGTTTTTTAAAGTTAAACTTACATTGTTAATAATATATTTTGAAGTAAAGTTTATAAAAAAGCCTTTAACATTATTTTTAGAAACACCTTTTATGTACAATTGTCTTGGACTTGGTGCTGTATGTTTCAAGCGACTTGGGAATACTAAGATCCATCATTGTGAGGTAAAGCACACCAAGTCCACTTTAACAAATAACCGTTACATAATATGACGTAATTTAATTAAGGATATCATGGAAATTACAAAAAAAAATACAAAGTAAAAAAAAATTTCGGGGTAAGGGGAGCAGTTAATAGAGATATAGCAGGGTTTGTGATTTTCAAACAGTTTTTTTGGCTTTCCTGTAAAATTTTAAAAATGTGACTTGGTGTAGTTTACCTCCCACCTACAGATATATGTTTTTATAATAAATTATTAATTTTAATTCAAAATAAATATTTTACACACTTTTTATCATTTATTTAATTTTACATTACTAAATTCCGTAGAGTTAGAATAACGTCTAGCTAAGATTGATCCTTTCGAATGATCTAAGGTATCATGCCAAGGTTGAATTATTGAATCAAACTCGGATTGGACTGCTGGACAGTGGAGCGTCTATCAGTGTCATCGGTGGTGCATTCGCACAAGAAATGGTGCAAACTCCCCATCTTCTTACTCGCTCTACAGCTAAGATCAAAACTGCAGATGGTACCAGCCAAAAAGTTATTGGCTGTGTTACTACTAAAGTTTCATTTAAGGGCCGCAGTAAGTCCCTTGATCTCTATGTCATCCCTTCTCTTACCCAGGATTTATATCTGGGTATTGATTTTTTTAAAACGTTCAAACTATTAGATCAAGTCCTTTTTGCATCTTCTGTAGATTATTCTATTGAATCAATTTCCACCAACCTTACTTCCGACGAAGATGAACAGCTTCAGGATGCGATTCAGCTTCTTCCGTCATTTTCTAAATTGGGTTTAGGTCAAACACATGTGCTTGAACACATCAATGATGTTGGTGACGCTGTCCCCATCAAACAAAAACACTATCCCATATCACCAGTTATAGAGAAAATGATGGGAGATGAGCTGGATCGTATGCTGGCGCTGGGTGTCATCGAGGAACGTAGAAAAATTCTTTTTATTTTTATATTGTGAAGCAGCGCCATCAGAAATATAAATAACACCGGTCAACAAGATTTTTGGGTCTGACTGCTACATGTTAAATTTTGGTTTCTCCTACGACAAAAATAAGGAAAAAAATTTTTTTTCAGACTAAAGTTTGCTTTTGTAGAAACTAGAGCAATTTTTCAATTTTTCGGCAAAAATTACTGATTTTTATATTTTTTTTACACTTCCACTGTAAATTATAATTAGAAAACATTTTTTTCTACAACAGTGCGCAAAGTAGTCACTTTGCGCACAGTTTGTAGTGCGCAAAGTACATGTTTTTTTGATTGTGCGGTAATACACTGAAATTTTATAGAACAGTTTTTTTTTTGTAATTTCTTATATAATAGAGGCTTGAAAAAAATAATCAAAACAATAATCATTTGTTATAGAAAGTTTTATCAATGTTGATTATGATTCAGAAAATTTAACATTGAAAGTTAAATTTTATTATTTAATATTTTTGCGCACAATTGTAGAAAAAAAAAGTCCGAGCGGCAGGTATATCCGCTAGAAATAGGTAGATTTCGGGATCAGACAGTTATGTGTGCAATTAGAATCGGATTTATCAGATTACTTTATAAAAAACACTAATTAAAAACAGAAGTATTAAACAAACTTTAAAAATAAACATTATTTTATACAGTTTTTGGGCTCTAAGCACTTAACCTGTACCCCGATATGGCCAATTGTCAAACATATTCAGGAAACTGTTTGCCGCAACATACCCAGAAAATATTTTTAGCGTAAGTGAAAAAATGCGACCGTGAAAGTGCCGCAAAATGCCGTTGTACTTCACACAGTTTATTGCAGATAGCTAAAGAACCTTTTATTGCAGATATCTGGCTTTTTAAAAAATGATAGAAATATGTTCAAATAATTAATATTTATAAATTTTTTTACATAATTTGCCCCAAAGGGCCGTTATAACGCTTTGTTTTTGACAGTTTCAAGGCTCTAGACTCTTAACCTGTACCCGGATATGGCCAGTTGTCGAACTTATCCAAGAAATTGTTTGCCGCAATACGCTCAGAAAAAAATTTTGGTCTAGGTCGAAAAATGCGACCGTGAGAGTGCCGCTAAATTCCGTTATACCTCATATCGTTATATATATATATATGTATAATTTTTTTTTTGTTTTTCCGTCTCCGCTTTACATATATAGTCGTTTGGCATATATGAAATCTACCTAATATATAAAATCTACGTAAAACAAAACAAAATTCCTAATAACATATGTAATTGGTTCTATATGCAATTTGAATACAAAACAAAAATTCAAAATAAAAACAATACAAATAAATTGAAAAATTGCATACAAATGCAATCTTCGCAATTATACATCTAACGCAACGCCATACATATAGTACAGTCTGTGAAGGGGAGAATTAATTATAATGAAGACTACATTTTTAAATCGAAAATTTTCTTTTATAACATGTTATTTATACCCTCAGGACCATTCGTCGGTCATAAAAAGTTGGTGCTCGACCTCCCTTATTTTACTACCCCTTAATATGCGTTTTATCAAAATAAAATATTTTTGTCGATTTATAAATTTTTAAATAATACGATTTTTAGCCTGAAAATAGGTACCTATACGTTTTTTTGGTCGCTGATTACGAATCCGACGTCAGTTTTCCAAAATAATAACGTGAAAAGCGGAAAATCGAGAAAATTGAACCGAATTTCCAATTTTAGAGTATTATTACGAGCTGCATATCATTTTCAATGTTTTTAAGTACGCTGGCAACGAATTTTCACTCAAAAAGTATAAATCTTTAAAAAGTATTGGAAAACTGTGAAAATTATTTTGAAAATTTGGAAAATTATGATTGCAAAACCATGCAATATATCGTTTTAGTGTTTTTTTGGTCTCTGATCTCAAATTTAATATTTATAATGAAGAAAATTTTCTATTTTCCCGGAAAATGGCAAAAAAAATTTTCCGATTAAAAAATTTAAATTTTTTATTTAAAATTTAAATGTTGTATAGATGAATGTATAAATATTTAATGCGAGTTTACTGCGCTTCAGTAGGTGCCTGTAATTTTGTCGTGTTTTTTCTTGTCACTGACCTCAAATTTGATATTTATATTTAAGAAAAATTTTCTATTTTCACGGAAAATAGCAAAAAAAAAATTTCTGATAAAAAAATTTAAAAAATTTAAGTACAATTAAATAATACATGTTTTAATTTTTTGGTGAATTTAATGTCAAATTTGATATTTAAAATAATAAAAAAAATTTATTTAGTCGGAAAATTATGAAAAACTTCTGCAAGTAATATTATTTGGTTTTAAGCTGTAAATTAATATTACTTCGGTCTGAAAGACCTACGTATTACATTCATGAGCTCAAAGTGAAATTCTTACCCCCACTTTTTTTGACATTTCTCGACGTGATGAAGAATGTATCATAACCACCGATGATCAGGAAAATCGTGCAAATGACACAGAAAATGAAAGTGAAACAGAACAACAGCTTGCATCAGAACAACAATATCTCTCTCTCTCTCTCTGGCGTTTACATCCCATGGAGGGATTTTGCCGTCTGTGCAATCAGCTTCCAATCGTCTCGTTCCATGACCAGTTGACCCCAGTTTCGACATCCTATATCACGAAGGTCTTGGATGATGTCATCACGCCAGCGTTGTCTAGGTCTTCCTCTTCGACGAACACCAGCTGGTTGTTGTTGGGACGCTTTTTTAATCATTCTATCTAATGGTGCCCTTTCTACATGACCAAACCATCTAATCCGGTTAGATTTAATGAATCCGATTACATCGCAGCCTCCAAGAAGCTGTCTGATTTCATGATTCATTCGGATTCTATACTGATTTTCAGCAACTTTACATGGACCATAAATTGTTCGTATGACTTTCCTCTCGAATGTTGATAAAATTCTACAATCGGAGGAAGTCAGTGTCCAGCTTTCGCTTCCAAAGGTAAGCACAGGTCGAATTAATGCTTTGTAAAGTGTGAGTTTGCACGACTGCGAAAGATGTTTAGATCGCAAAAGTTTTGAGTATGCGTAGAAAACTCTGTATGCGGCTGAGACACGAGCTTTAATATCTGCCTGCATGTCATTTGACGATGTTATTACAGACCCGAGGTATTTGAAGTTTTCCACACGTTCCACTTCATAGTCGCCAGTATTCAGATTGCCGGGAGGTTTATTCCTGGATGTTGTTAATAGTTTAGTCTTGCCGGTGTTAATGCATAATCCAAGTCGTTTAGCATTTCTTTCAAGCCGAGAGAGACTATCCTTGATATCGCTTGTTCTACGTCCGAGAAGCACAATATCATCTGCATAGCCAAGAATTTGACTAGATTTGTTAAATATACAGTTTTGTGTCTCAATGCGGCTTTTTCTTATCGCGTACTCAAGCGCCAAATTAAATAGTACGGGTGCGAGTGCATCACCTTGTCGAACACCTGATGTTATATCAAAAGAGTCAGAAACTGACCCTTCGATTACTATTCTACAGTTTGATCCCGATGTTGTGAGTTTGCACAGAGAAACAAGTTTCTCTGGAATACCAAGGCATATGAGTGCAGACCAGAGGTTGTCGCGGATGATGCTATCATATGCTTGCTTGAAATCAACGTAGAGCTGGTGAATGCTGATGTTGTACTCCCAACATTTTTCCAGAATCATCCTTAAGGTAAAACATTGATCTGTGGTTGAACGGTTGGGACGAAAACCACACTGATAGTCGCCGATGATAGATTCGGCAAACGGGATGAGCCGAGCGAGTACGACATTAGCTAGTATTTTATATGCAGTGTTCAACAGTGCGATTCCACGATAATTTGCACACTTTAGGCGGTCACCTTTTTTATGTAGCGGAACAATGAGAGCTGTTTTCCATTCAGCAGGTAGTTCTTCTTGGTCCCAGATTGCAAGAATCAGATCATATATACGTGAGACCAGAGCTGCTCCTCCATTCTTAAGTAGTTCTGCAGGGATTCCATCGATACCTGGTGATTTGCCATTTTTTAATTTTTTGATGGCAGCTTCCACTTCTTCTATTGTTGGGTAAGGGACAAAAATCTCCTCACTTGACGGAGCAATTGCTCGAATAGGATGAACTTCGTTCGTCCTATTCAGTAGGTCTTGAAAGTGGGATCGCCATACTTCCAGCACATCACGTTCCCTTGTTGTAAGCTCGTTGTTTCCATTTTTGATGGCTGTAGATCTTGGGTGGAAATCTTTGGTCAGATTCCGCGCATTGGCAAAACACTCTTTCGAATTTCCATTAGCCGCATGTTGGTTGATGTTTTCGATACAGCTCTTCATGTGTTCGCGTTTCTTTTTCCGTAGGAGTTTTGCTGAGGCTTTTCTGGCGCATAGATAATCAGTTTGGGAGCTTCGGGTGTTTCTTGTTAACCATTTTTCTCGCAGTTTTTGTTTGTGCTCAATGCTTTCGCGGCACTCGTCATCAAACCATTCGTTACGTGATTTCGGTGGTCGTTTTCCGATTGTAGTTTGTGCTGCGGATATGATGGTTGATTGAAGCGTTTGCCATTCTTCTTGTATGTTTAATGGCATCTCAGATGGGATGTCATGCTCTTCTATGTTTTGCGTTACAATTTCCTGATATCTATTCAGTGTTTCCAGGTGTTTAAATGCTTCGACATTCCAGCGCACGGTCTTTTTTGCTTGCCTATTAAATGTAGATGATAATTTGCACTTATACTTAAAGATGACAAGCATATGATCGGTGTCCATATCAGCACCTCTGTATGATCGAACGTCAGTTACACTTGTAGAGTGTCTCTTAGAAATCATGACGTGATCGATTTGATTTTCAGTTCTTCCATCATTTGATTTCCACGTTGCTTTGTGGATTCTCTTATGAGGAAAGAAAGTGCTAGATATTACTAGATCATACATCATAGCCAGTTCAGCTGTGCGAAAGCCGTTATTGTTACTAGCATGATGCAAGCTGTTAGGGCCGACATGTGTTTTAAGTTCTGCACTTCTACCAATTTGCGCATTGAAGTCACCTACCACGATTTTTATATCGTGCCGCGGGATGTTATTGATGACTTCTTCGAGTTCTAGGAAGAACAGGTCTTTAATGTCATCTGCTTTGTCTTCAGTAGGTGCATGAACATTGATGATCGTTACATTAAATTTTTGCGTGCGGATTCTCAGTGTGCATAACCGCATATTAATTGGGCAGAAGTCGATAACATGCTGATTCACGCGACGGTGTATAAGAAAGCCAACTCCAAATTCTCCTCCGTTTTCATGACCGCAATAGTAGAGAGTGTATCCTTTGGCTGTTTCGTGGATTCCACTCCCTGGCCATCTTAGTTCTTGTAACGCCACTATATCCAGTGTATAGCTATTGATTTGGTTTGTAAGTTTCAGTAGATCTCCTGGTCTTCTAAGGCTTAGCACGTTCCAGGTTCCCATTTTTAAATCGTAGTCCGGGTACAGTTTCCGAGGTCGTTCTAATAGTGAATCCGAGATAATCCGAGGCCTGTGTACAGAATTCATGACAAGTAGTTTTTTACGGAAATGGGGTGTTAGCCCTTCGCCCAACCCAAATTTTCGTGAATGGGTTCGTTCTGCATCTTTAGGTCACCAGAAACAACCTTTTTACATGTTTATATAGCGAGCCGCTTGATCCAAGACAGACGCCCGCTACAAACCGCCCCTAACATGGAGAACAGACGCTTGCTACACGTTTATATAGCGAGCCGCTTGATCCAAGACAGACGCCCGCTCCAAGCCGCCCCTAACATGGAGAACAGACGCTTGAGTTGCATTGGTTTTGTGGCGCCAATGACTCGCCATGGTGCAGAATCATTGAGTATAAGCAGTATTTACTCTGCCCCTCTCAACTACACCAACCTAATTCTGTTAGCATTACCCAGGTAGCACGGCGTGGACGTAGAATTTCGGATTTCACTACCCAACAACAATATCCAGTTCTTGAAAATGAATCGGATGATGAAGATTTTTAGAATAATATTGCTTATATTTTAATATAATTTTTGAAGTGAAAACTTCTTTTGGCGCACCACACACAGATTTTTCTGTAGGTAGTAAGTTATGCTGATCCGTCAGCATTTCCATCATATATCAATTTATCAATCTATCATTTCTTAACATTTAAAATTGCGTTGTGGATATCGTGCTCGACTGATGTGCTGTAGGTAGTGAGTTCAACTTCTGGTTGTGGTACATATTTTTTTATTGTTTTAATTTAATTTTTATTAAATACCATTAAAATGTACTCAATATTGTTGTTAAACCATTTAAATTAAACCATTAATATTATTTTTTTTTATTTATGAATTCATAAAAAATAATAAAAATTTCTTTATACAAATTTTAAAAAATTGATCTATAACGCAGTTTTTTAAAGTTATATTGATACTGTCTTTTGCAATTTGCATTCGAGTCATCATGCTAAATAAATATTGAATATCTGTTGAATATATTGTTAAATATTGAATATCTGTCTGTTTGTCCTTTATGCATTAATACATTAATCATCATGAAAAATTATGAAGTTGTTGTGTAAGCTTAATTTTTGCTTCTTATTTAACTATCGTTTTAAACAGTAGATTGCTTTGATCAATGTTTTTTTTAGAACATAATTTTTTTATGAAATTAAAAATAACGTAAGATAGTATAACCTGAAGGCTGAAACAATTACATTTGTATATCAAAATTATATGTATTGGAATTTTATCATCTTCACTAAATATATTGTCGGTTTGGAATTGTGTGTAATACATGTTTCTAAAATTAGGTGAAGACTTAATACTTGTAACTTGATACTTGATAAAATCGATTATATCGATTTAAAGCTCACAATTACGAGACGAAAATCGCATAAATTCTATACAAAGAAGCATAGCTTATGTATGATTAAACATGGATGGCAATCATGATAAATAAAATAATTAAAAATGGTGGCACTTAGCCAATAGTGATTTGCAAACGGCAACAATGCGCATAAATACCAATGAATTTGCTTAGCTACCGCAGCAAGATTTGTAAAATTTAAACTTGTTGATCTATGGGTGTGACAACCACGCGTACTTTAGTCCCTGCTATTGGCATATGAGTGCTATTTTGACAATTATTTGGTTTACATTGTGAGGTTAGTGTGTGTAGTGAGCGGTTTATCGTTCTGACTTGTTTCTCATTTATTCTACTAATACGATCCAAATACTACTAATACGATATCAATATATTGCGATTGCTAATGAAGTTTTCACTTCTGCCGTGCGGTCTTAAGCACACTCTCTGTTTTTTTTATATTTATTTATTAAATAAAGTATTATTTTTATTTTTTAGAAAAAAATTTTAAAATTTATTACTTTCAAAAGCTTACAATAAAAAAAATTATTAATTTCATTTTTTTTTTTCTTAATTAAAATTATTCAATATTTATAACAAAAAATGTGTTTTCAGGGACATTAAAAAAATATATAAAATTTTGTATGCTACGCAGTAAAATAAAATTATTTTATTAATATTTTTGGAATTTTTTGAGGATAAATTTTTATTATAATTTGATAACTCACAATCATCATTGAAAAAAAAAAGTTAAAAACAATAAAAAAATTATTAATTTACAGCTTAAAACCAAATAATATTACTTGCAGAAGTTTTTCATAATTTCCCGACTAAATAAATTTTTTTTATTATTTTAAATATCAAATTTGACATTAAATTCACCAAAAAATTAAAACATGTATTATTTAATTGTACTTAAATTTTTTAAATTTTTTTATCAGAAATTTTTTTTTTGCTATTTTCCGTGAAAATAGAAAATTTTTCTTAAATATAAATATCAAATTTGAGGTCAGTGACAAGAAAAAACACGACAAAATTACAGGCACCTACTGAAGCGCAGTAAACTCGCATTAAATATTTATACATTCATCTATACAACATTTAAATTTTAAATAAAAAATTTAAATTTTTTAATCGGAAAATTTTTTTTGCCATTTTCCGGGAAAATAGAAAATTTTCTTCATTATAAATATTAAATTTGAGATCAGAGACCAAAAAAACACTAAAACGATATATTGCATGGTTTTGCAATCATAATTTTCCAAATTTTCCAAATAATTTTCACAGTTTTCCAATACTTTTTAAAGATTTATACTTTTTGAGTGAAAATTCGTTGCCAGCGTACTTAAAAACATTGAAAATGATATGCAACTCGTAATAATACTCTAAAATTGGAAATTCGGTTCAATTTTCTCGATTTTCCGCTTTGCACGTTATTATTTTGGAAAACTGACGTCGGATTCGTAATCAGCGACCAAAAAAACGTATAGGTACCTATTTTCAGGCTAAAAAACGTATTATTTAAAAAATTATAAATCGACAAAAATATTTTATTTTGATAAAAGGCATATTAAGGGGTAGTAAAATAAGGGAGGTCGAGCACCAACTTTTTATGACCGACGAATGATCCTGAGGGTATAAATAACATGTTATAAAAGAAAATTTTCGATTTAAAAATGTAGTTTTCATTATAATTAATTGTACGACGATTCCCCCTTCACAGACCGTACTAATATATACATATTAAAATTTTCATCACCTATTAAACATTTTCCATACGCGCATTGTTTTATTTAGTTATCTATTGTTATACAATACCAAGATCGTTTCCGAAATACATATAAAATAGTTTCCCAAATCACCCACATAATCGTTTAATTTTTCAAAAACAAAACAAAATTCCTAATAACATATGTAATTGGTTCTATATGCAATTTGAATACAATTCAAAATAAAAACAATACAAATAAATTGAAAAATTGCATACAAATGCAATCTTCGCAATTTTTCTTTTATATATATACAATATCTAAATAACCATGAAGAACAAAAATTTGGTTAATTAGATTTGGGGGTGATCATTATGGTTTTATGTTATTAAATATGAATTTTTTTAAACGCTGTGTGATATTAACCCATGTTTTATTAAAGTTTATACATATCTGTTATTTTTATAGGAATTTACATGCTTAATTTTACTGTTTAATTAACACTAACTAATTATTCGGTTGGTAAATTATATATTAGCTCCCTAAAATGTTTTTCATATATAGATCCTTTTGAACGCCTATCGCACAAAGATCTATCAATTTGTTCGAATAGTATTTGCAAGTAAATGTCAACAAAACTAAAACAAAATTCAATATTAATTTTACATAAATTTTCATTTTTTTAATTTTCACATATATTAGGCTTTGTAAGATATGTAAAAGGTTTTTTGTTTAAGCTTATAAAATTGGAGCCTCTAGGGATAGAAAGCTGAAAATTTCTGAGATTATAGTTGAAAAGTTAATCTAAAAGAAAATATGAGTTTAAGCAAAAGAAACTCAAAAATGATGAAGACATGGACGTTTGCGTTTGTTTTTGTTTTAACCGACCCAGAGTCTCAACCTCTGAACTTAAACAATTTATTTTTTAAGTTTTGGATAGATTTATCTACGTATTTATGTTTTGGAAGGTTTTCATTTGTAAGCTTGGTTATTTTCATCTATATCGAGGACAACAAAGTTCAGTACATTTTTAAAACAGCTGATTTTTCAGGAACCTTTTGCGCTGAGGTTTTCATTTTGCAAAAAATGATAAAAAATAGTTTAAATATTCAATATTTATCAATTTTATTTAACCATTATGATTCAAACGGAAGTTATAACGTCTTAGATTATTCGACTTTTAAGGCTCTAGCCGCTTAAATGGTACCCCGATATGGCCAGTTCGCGTACTTGTCCAAGAGATTGTTTGCCGTAATATACACACATAATATTTTTGGTATAGGTCAAAAAGTGCGGCCGTGAGAGTGCCGGATAATTCTGTTATACCTCATATCGTTATATATATATATATATATATATATAAATTTTTTTTTCATTTTGATTTTCCGTCTCCGCTTATCATATATAGTCGTTTGGCACCAAAATTTTTCCGAAATTCCGAGATGAAGCACGTTACAATAGGTAGATTTTTATATGAAATCTACCTAATAGTGTATGCAACTCGTGCGCAATTCTTTTTTTAACTCGAGTGAATTGCCGGACTCGCTAATCGCTCGTCCGGTCAATATTTCATCTCGTTAAAAAAAGAATAACTTTGCGCACTTGTTGCGTAAATAACTATTTTAGATACAAGAGTCTTTTTTATTCAAGATTTGTGATAAACAATAACATATAGAAGTAAAATAACAAGAAATTAATGTCTAAAAGTGAATATCGTATCGTAATCATATGAGCTCTCTCGTATTAAACCCCAAAAGACCAAAGCAAAATTTACGAACTAAATATGAAATATTTAAGTGTTTTTCAATGTCTAGAATCAGAATTTAGGCATGAGAACAGAAACCCAAAAAAAAATATTTTTTTTGTTGACCGGTGTAATTTTTGAAACTTTTTGAATTTTGTTTTTAAAAAATCAATTAAGTTATCTATGAAGAGATTCACAGCAACGCTGTCATGTGTAAGGCAATCCGATATTATAATGAAATTGGTATGTTGTAATTTTTCATATGCATCCGTGTAATATATTACGAAAGGATGAATTGTTGCTTGTTTATTGTTCCAATGGTAACCTTGCGCTTCGTTTTGTATTACGAACGAGTAATTTTCTGCAAAATTTGGTTGATGTTCAAGAAGTTTTTTTAGGTGTATTATATATTTAATGCATAATTATATCTTGAATGAAGAAACATTCGTATTATTTTCAATTGATCGTTTCTTAGGTACCTGTGTGTGTCAAAACATAGATGCAATGAAAAATGCTGGAAAATATAGTCGAAAATTTGCTGAGTTTCATTTCAAGGGCATTTCGAAGCATGAAGAGTCTAAGTATCACATGACCAATGATTTTACATATAAAATTCGTATCAAAAATGAACTTACTTTCGAGAAATCTTTTAATAATACAACTAAAATTGAAATGAGCTATTGGAAAAAAGTTTTATTGCGTGTTGTAGAGCTTGTGAAATTTCTTGCATAACGAGGACTTGCGTGACTTTTCGTGGTCACGATGAAATTTTAGGATCAAAACACAATGGAAACTTTCTTGGATCTCTTGAATTATTGGCTAAATTTGCTCCCTATTTACAAGAACATATTTCTCGTTTTGGCACTAAAGGAAAGGTACACTCTTTTCATGTAACATTGACAAATGATTTTTTTTATTATTCGGAATTATCTATCCAAAGTCACTTAGTCAACCTGAGGAAGATGATTTTGTTTGCTTTAAAGAAGATCTATTTGCTCTAAAAGAATATTCCGTAGCCAAGATTGAGGAAACTACCGTTGACTGAATAAAGTTTATTCACCAGCACTAAGATCTCACCTTGGCTAGTGTTACCTCACTGCTATTCCAAGTGATGTGATATCTCACGTTATCTCGTATGTTCGAGCAGGGACTCACTCTGCTGAGTCTGTCACTCCCGTAGATCAAAAATAAAAAATTTACAAATCATTAAAAACCAAATTCCTCCATGCGTAAAGGTAAAACTAAAGTTAAAATATCTAAACTTTGACGTATTATTTTATTTTTCAAATTTTGATATAGATAATTAAAAAGTATGAATAAGTTTATATATATAATTTTATTTGCAATTTAAATAGAAGACAGAGTGGAGCTCAGTTTATGTTTAGTGTTTACTACACTATTGATAATGATTGTCATATAATTTTAATTTATTTATATATATTTAAACTAAGAAAATTTTTGTATTAAGCATAACAAAATTGTACAAATTTAATTTTAAATAACGAATTTGTTTTTCATTTGAATTCGAAATTCTGTTTTCTTTTCTAAAGTCGGGACATTTTTAAAATTCCGCGGGACGCGGGACAAATTGTTGAAAATCGGGACTGTCCCGCCAAAAGCGGGACGTCTGGTCACCTTAGACATGAGCCATCTATGGTGTTGTTACGAGTCATTATTTATTATATTATTTTATTTTACGAGCATGTATAAAACTTTAGGGTCAATTAAATTGTAATATTCATTACTATTAGCGTGTACGCACAAAAGATTTTGTAATATATTTTTACGATTAAGTTTTTGTAAAAAATATTTGATTTCAAGATTTAATTAAGATTTTTATCGATACGATAGCAATGGATCTAACCATTATGTAGTTTAGAATTATAAGATACTAGAATTTGATATAATAATATTTTTGCGTATGGATAAGAACCAACAAATTGGGACGTTTTTTGGTTCTGGTTTGGTTTTATCTTCAATTTCAACGATAACTATAATTTCAATTTTATTTTTGATGCTTGACATTTATTTCAATATAAATTTTTTGTGTAACAGAAAAATGTTCTTTTAAAAATAATAAAATAAAATATATGAGAAACTAAAATAATAGGATGAAAAATTATATACTATAATAGTCATTTATTTATCTAGAACGAAAAGTGAAACTTTAAAGGACGAGCTAGTTGTTTACGGCCGAGGCGTCTAGCCGAGGCCGAAATTACTAGTGAGTACCTATAAAAACACTTTTCGTTTGAGGTGAATACAAAATTTTATTTCATTCTGGAAATTTATTAAAATAAAAAGAAATGAGTTTTAAATTTTGCTCAAATTATTTGTAATAATAATGTAAACGGTAACCAACCAACCTAATATTTAGTAAACAAACAAAATAACATATAGCAACCATAATGACCCGTCAATTGTTTTTGAATAATTTGTTATTTTTGAATAATTTGTTTTTAATTATTTGTGTTAAAATGGATGCAAATGAGATTCCCAAGATATTCTCAATGAAGCTGATTCTGTAAAGAAGAGTTTGCTGCCAAATAAATCACGGAATCAATACGAATAGGAATACGAGTTGTTTTGTGAGTGGAGAAAGGAAAAACGCATTCTGATTGGAAATGAAGATGTTTTTTAGCTTATTTTTCTAATAAGGTAAGTACCTAATTTTGAAAAGTAGAAAAATAACATTTAACATTAACAAACAATTATAATAATTATAGTCAAAAAAGTTGAAATCTTCCTCATTGTGGTCAAAATTTTCTATGCTGTAATCAACACTACGTGCTAAGGATGATATAGACATTGCAAATTATTGTAAATTAAAGGCGTTTTTAAAACGAGCAATGGAAAATGTTTTCTAAAAGTTTGAATTATTGTTATGGCAACAACTGACGTATAATTTTATAAAGTCCTAGTACTTTAAAAAAATTTTAAAGTACTAGGACTTTAAAGTTCAACTTTTTGTACTATAAATAATCCGAAAAATGTCGTTTTAGACATCAGTATGAAATAAAGATATTTTTTTGGTGCGTACAAAGTATATTAGTTTTATATTTTATATTAGTTTTATATTTTATATTAGTTTTATATTTTATATTAGTTTTTTATTTTATATTTTTATACACTGAAAAAAAAATTGAAGTTCATAACAACCTCATTTCGAAGTTGGCAGTTGATTATTAATGCAAAGAAAAATTATTTGCAAACAATTTCCCTGTGATTGGGACAACTACACGATAACATTTTCCTAACAACAGAATGAGGTTTATTTAAAATATAAAGTGTTATATCCAATATAACAGTAGTTGAATAAAGATAATAACTATTTCCCTGAAAAAATTTTTCTCTGGCCTTATATCATGAATTTTTCATTTTAAAGTTTAAGTATTTTTCATTTTAAAGTTTAAGTATTTGAGATTAATTGAACTATATTTTATTTTCACATAAATATTTCGTGTGATTGTCTAAACTTCATCGATTTAAAATTGTAGAGTTGTTGAAGCAATTTCGTAGTTTGATTCGCCATATTTGACCGCACGGTGAGGTTGAGACAATTGCATTTCGATTGGAAATAGGACATGTTTATTTCAGTGTATGATAAAAATAAATAAATAATTTTTAGTAACATCAAATGTTTCGTTATAGCTACACCCAATTCAGAACTAACAAAGTTAGTAAAATCAGATCGGTCAGTTAAAAATATATTGAATAAAGATGCTGGTGAAAACGAAGATACAGCTCTTTTTGAACAAATGCTAAGGCATAATTATATGAAAAAGTTTGTCCCGATTATGGAATCGTTGTTAACTAAAGAAAACTCGCTAAAGTTTGGTAATATTGTAAAGACTGTAGAAGAGGCAGTTACAATTTGCCAACAAACTATTAGCCAAACAAGTGCATATTGGCTACTCGAAAGAAAACTTCGATTCACCGGGAGTATACCGTACCGGTTATATACGTATTCCAAAAATAATTAACAGAATTGGGACTTTAAACTCGATTTATA
The DNA here is from genome assembly GCA_963693315.1 of Diogma glabrata. NCBI lineage: Eukaryota > Metazoa > Arthropoda > Insecta > Diptera > Cylindrotomidae > Diogma > Diogma glabrata. Next base: position 218,487,618 of record OY856186.1, read on the forward strand.
ATAATAATTTTAAAGGTAATGCTACCACAAGATATGGGTTGTCTTCTGAAAAAATCGCAAAACTATATCGGAGAAATCGGAGCGATAAAATAAAATTTATATCAGATATATCGTATAAATTTTTCCTCCGATAATTAACTGTCAGGTATAAAATACATTCTCTGAGTTCTTTCCGCCAAAAAAAAAAATAAAAAAAATTTTTTAAATAAATAAATAAATTTTATTAAAAAATTTATTTTTATTTGTTTTTAATTGAAACTTTACCTGCAATTTTTTAAGTTTATACTTTAAACGATGACGTCCAGTCGGTAAAAAAATATCTGTAATATCTGTAAGAGTTTTAGAGAAAATATATGAACTATTTTCATTATTCATATTGTCAAATTCATCTACTAAAAACTTACAAAACGACATATCTAAATTTGACTGTGTAAAAAATAAACAAGATGGTATTTATATATAGCATTTTTACCAGTGTAGAATAATGTTATTATTATGTTCGCCTGTTATCATTCCATCTGTAGGCGAACACAATAATAATATTATTTTACACCGGTAAAAATGCTATATATAAATACAACCTTGTTTATTTTTTACACAGTCAAATTTAGATATGTCGTTTTGTAAGTTTTTAGTAGATGAATTTGTAAATATTATCATTTATATTTACAAGCGTAGAAAAAATAGCGTTTTCTACGCGTGGTAAAAACGTGTTTGCGTTCCTGAACTTATTCCACTCGACGCTATCGCGTCTCGTGGACAAACCGTTCAGTCACGCAAAAAGAGACGTTCTCACCACTTGTATAAAAATCTACTATTTCTATCTATCAGTTTAAAACAGAAAGTTGGCTTTTGTTGTTTAGTGAGCACTTTTTAATTTTTTCTGCTCTTAGTCGGAAAGTAAAAACAGAAGTAAAACCAAAGACATAATGGACAAAGACATAATATTAAAATTTATTAATTTCTTCTCCCCAAAACACTTTTTTTTTTTTTTTTTTTTTCTTTATTTGTAATGATGCGATTTATTTATACAATTATAATTATCCAATTATTCAAGTAATTTATGATTGTTATTAATCTAATAATAATTTTAAACAGTTTAAGGACATAAACACTTATAACTAAAACAACTGACAATAAATATTAAATTAACAGATATATTTTTTTTTTTTTTTTCAATGCTGCTCAAGCCTAATTGGCTCATACGCAGCATCATTTATGTATTATATAAATGCTAGGTTTGCGTTCCTGTTACCTTCGGACATAAATAAATAATATAAACTAAATAAATAATACAATTTTGCTAAACGAAAACTATGAAAATTCTTATGAATTAGTTAATATTTAATAAATTTCATATATAATTAGGGCGTTACATTAACAAGTTTTAACTTCACTAAGTTTATCACAACGTACAACGAGGCAGTGATCTCACCATAAATATTGTTGTTCGAGCTAACCAATTTTAAGATATTCCTTAACATATTTCTTAAATTGCGAAAGGGTTTTGGCATATTTTAGAGCATGGGGCAGATTATTAAATTTATTAAGTCCACGGTACAGTACATTGCTATTCGATGCAGTTGTTTTGAAAAACTCAATTTGAAAATGAGACTGTCGTCTCGTGCTATACTTGTGCTGATCTTGTGTCCTAATCAATTCAAAACTATGATTCACTAAGCCATTTACAGTTTTGTACATACATATGAGTAACTCTCTTTCCGAAATAACATAAAGTGAAGAAAATTGTTTGTACAGTTTTTCTGTAGAATATTTGATTGGCACATCAATTATATACTTCAGAACTCGCTTATGCAGAACAACCAATTCTTCAAATTTATACTTCGCGCATCCACTCCATATCACATTTAAGTAAGTCAAACGTGACTGAATATACGCATTATAAATTAGTAGAAGACTAGTTCTAGAGAGAACTTCCTTTGAGCGTTTGATAGCGAAAATATTTTTTGGCTCTATAACCCTAGGGCTTCTTTTTATAAAAGGCATAAATCTTTTATATTTACTAATATCCAAATTTTCTTTAACGATGAATGTTCATTTTAACATTGAATAATTTGACCACATTGTTGAAGACTTTTTTGTCTGCGATAGTTCACCAAAATATAGCAAAAACACATCTTCAGAATAAAAATTTCCTGTTTCTTTGTTCTTACACCAATTGATAAATAATAGGTAAACTTTTTCATGCCAAACTTTAGATTTTTCAGGCAACAGATCTAAAGTTAAATTGTTGGCTGCTTCTTTTATATATGAGGTGAAGTGCTAATTATATCACTTTCATCACTACTGCTCATTTTAAATTATTTTTATTTAAAAATTGATATAAAGTCTGTATAAATTTTAAACTTATTAATTTAAAATTTTAACTTGACGTCCGATACGTTTTTTAAACAACAAATAAATGCCTCCTTTGCAACTTTGATCGCATTTGTCGGCAGTCGTTAAAAAAATAGTATGTATATTTGAGCAGAAAGTAACATTGCTGCTCTGGCATGATTGCTGGTTTCGGCTACGCCTCAACTAGCAATTTTCATGCACGAGCAGCAATGTAGTACTTTCTGCTCTTAATATACAATCTACTGTTATTCAATTAAGAAACTGTTTTCTTAATGTTAACAAGTCTAGTTTATTTTCCGTGTAGACATGAAAAACTCAATGTTTTCTTGGTCCGAAATAATATTTATAGATGGTACTCGTTACTCAATTCAAATTTAGCTTTAATGTTTATTGTGGTTTAAGAAACCCTGCTGTGAGATTATTAGCTTCGAAAGAAATACCTACCGGTTTGTTTAAATTTTTAAACAAACAAATTTAGAAGGGTGCCCAAAAATTAAATGTTTTATGGCCGATAAAGATTTTATTGAACTAAAGGTTTTTATAAAATTGTTTTTCCCAGGCATTCCGACTTTCATTTCCCTCTTTCACACTGTTCAAAATTTTAGCGTGGTTTGGATAGAAATTTAATGAGCCTTTGCATAAAAACAAAATCTATATGCAAAATGGTTAGCATTTTCATCTTCTGTAGAAGAGTACACCGAAAATTATACAATGTTCAGTGAAAATGTTCCAAAAGTCGTCTTAGAGTACTTTCATAAAAACTGAAATCGAATTCGTAGTGATTGGTTTTCGTACAGTTTTAATCTGAAAATCGAATAGTTAAAAACTGAAAATCTTTTAAATCGTAGCAATAATCGGTTAGAGTCAAAATATTGATCAAAAAATTAAACAAATTATTCCTAAGCTACTCTAAAAAACTTTTTTATTCGCTTACATATTAAAGTGGTACTTTATTACTGTGATTTGCGGCCGTAAAGTGCACTTTTTAACCATATATTTTGTTGTCATAGTTACGTCCAAAAAAGAAAAAACATTTGTATTTGTTTAAACTTTAAATAAAATAGAAACATTAATAAAAATAGAAATTTTTATCAAAGCAACCATTAAATACAACATTTCATGATCCAATTAACATTATTGTTATTATTTGTTGTCATGGCTATACAATAATTTAGAAAAAGAACAAATATTTTGTCAAAGGTTACTTGTTCAACATATTTTTATTTAAAAAGTTATGCAAATTTATAATTTTGATTTAGAATAATAGTATATTTTCCTACAAGAGATTAAAACATTGTTTTTTTCGTGAGTAAACATTTGTTCACGAGACGCGCTAGCATCGAGTGAGACATGTTTACCAACGAAAAACGTTTTTATCTCGCGTAGGAAATGCAATTTTTTCTATGATACTAATATATAATCGATATTTACTATAAATTAGAAAGTTATAAATCGACAACAAAACATTCAAAATTCATATTCTATTTTTTCATGGTTACGTTGTTTAAAATACTTTGTAAAATTATATGAAAAACCATAGCAACTATAATTTGTTATTTTTTTACACTAGTGAGTTTACTTTTCGCATAGAAAAACAATTTTTTTCTAAATATTTTGCTTGCGGCGAATAAAAAAATAGTATATGACGTACGGACGTAAGCTATTTTGGACCTACTTAGACTTAAACTCCACATACGTAAAAAACCTTTAGCTCTACGTCCTTGCATCATAATGTACTATTTAGAATTTTTCTTTTCGTTCTCTACATCACAAACAATAAAGGTAAACCATAAAACCGCTTATTGTATAAAAAAAAACTATAAAGAAGATACAAGTGAGTATGACTACTAACTATATGATATTTCTTATGGAAAAAGCATTCGTTCTCGTTATACAATAGCTTGTTGAATCAAGTGAATATGTTACAATTGGCAGCAAACGGATGGGCGTGAAATTGGCGTGAAAACGGATTTCTTTGGTAAAGTTGGTATATCAAAAGGTAACAGAAAATACTTGCAAATGCAACACGTTTGTGTCTTCATTATTTCCATGTAAACACATTTTCGCTATCAGAACTCAGAAGTTGTTTAATCTTGTCATTATATAAAAATGCATTAAATGGAATGCTTTGAAATGAAAGATGGACCATTTGTTCAATCCTTCTATAGTTAACAGCTGAAATGCATAGAGCAAAATAAAAACTAAATTAAATAAATAAGCGAAATAACAACAAGTGCTTTTTACTTTTTATTTTAAAACGTGATAAATTGTATTTACAAATGGAAGGGTTATAAATTATGATATAACAAAAACAATATTTGTCAATAAAATTAAATCTTTTCAAAACGCATTCTAAAGTTGTACGAAAGAAAACTTTTCCACCTTTTCTTTATGAGATTTTTTTTTGTAACAAAGGTCGTTGTATTAAGAATTCTTTAATTGAAAGTTCAGCGATTTGCAGAGAATTTTTTATTTAAATAAATAATACCTTGAGAAATGTGAATTTTAGTTAAAGAGTTTATTTTGTTTTAGAAGGGACGACCATGTAATGTTTCGAAAGGAGAAGCAATTCTTTTAATTCAGAAATATATGCCTTATTTCAATCAGTGGCGTAGTCAGAATTTTCCATTGGGGGGGGGTCAAGGATTATTTTATAAGACTTAATAGTTTAACCCAATAAACCAATTAATTAGTTTTATTAATAATTCATTACAATAATAGATACTTCATTTTAATGTTTCCTTGATTTTAATTTTTTTAATTAATAATTTTTTAAAAAATAGATTAATGATGTTTTTTAACTATTTTAAATTATTTTTAATTAACTTTAAGAAAACAAATATCGAATAATTTTTATTTCAAAACAAAAATATTTTTGTTTTGAACCCCACAACAACATGCATCTTGAGGTGTTGGTGGACGCTTTATTTAAATCTTTGTGGATTGAAGGCACTCGAGACTATTGATTCAGGCAAAGCATTCCATTTGTACGATGTACGCACAAAGAAATCCCTTTGCATTTTGTTATTGGGGCAGTGAGTAATTCCGACAGTTTGACTATTTGCACAAACAGATTGACGAGTTGAACAAGGAAAAGAAGATATCTGATGCATTAAAGATCTAATTTCATCCGAGCACTGCTGGTGACGATATTTATAAAAAACAACGAGATCAGCAACAGTGCGACGATGTTGTAGGGAATCAACATTTAATGTTAAATTTCGATCACCAACAATTCGTATAACACGCTTTTCAACAGAGTCCAAAAGGCCCAAGATGGTAACAGATGCAGCGCCCCAAACTTGACAACAATACTCCATGCAGGGACGAATATAGGACTTATAAATGTGGAGTAATTGATACGGAGAAAAATATTTTTTACATCTATTGAGGAGGCCGAGTTTTCTTGACGCGCTCTTTGCCATGGCCATGATATGATCGTTCTAGAGTGAGTCATTGGAAATTGTGACTCCCAATAAACGAATGTTTTCACATTCGTCTATTTGGTCGTAACACATATTAATTGAAATATCATTGGGAAACTCGGTCTTTGATCTGGAAACAATCAATAGCTGTGTTTTGGTGGAATTAAAATTGACCAAATTTTTGACACCCCAATCGGTGACTTTTTTCAGGTCCTCGTTTACATTTATGGCAGCGTCTCTCCGGGCGGGATTTATTTCTTCATCCATTTTACCCTTTGAAGATAGGGGGACGAATGACTTGTGCAGTGTACTATCATCTGCAAAACTATTTATTGGGTTATTGGTGATTTGCAACAGTTCGTTGGTATAAATTAAAAATAAAGTGGGAGATAAAACTGAGCCTTGTATTCATCAGCGTTAATTAATTTGGACTCAGAAATAAAGCCATCTATAGATACCGAGATGTATCGGTTAGACAGAAAATTTTGAATCAACTTCACAACTGCTTGTTGCTCAAGTTGGCATGCCAGATTCGATCAAATGCTGTTGAGATGTCTAATGCGATTACGTACGTTTCACCACCTTTCTCAAGTATGCTATTCCAAAGATGTGCTACATAGTTCAATAGATCGGTTGTTGATCTTTTGTTTCTAAAACCGTATTGGCTGTCAGATATCAAATGGGGTTCTCTTCCAAAAATTTGGATATGTGTGAATTAATATATTGCTCGTATATTTTAAACAGGACTGGGAGTAAGGCTATTGGTCTGTAATTTGAAATATCATATTTCGTTCCTTTTTTGGGACAGGCTGGACATTGGCCAACTTCCAGCAGGATGGGAAAATACCAGATTTATAGGATTTATAAAATATTTTGGTGAGAGTTGCAATATAAAACAAAAATATCGAATAATTTTAATTAACTTTTATAAAACAAATTTCGAATAATTTTTAATTAACTTTAAAAAATGATAATTTTGGTTATTTTTAAATAGTAATTTTTGTGCTAGTGATTTTGAAATTTAAACTTATTTGAAACTGAATGACACTTTAACTATTGATTCGCCTCAAACCTGTGTCTAGGAAGGGATGAAAAATGATTTTCCTGATTAATCAAATTCCTTAAAATATCAAGGCGTTAGATATCATTTCAACTATTCTAACACAATTAATTTTGTTTTGTATTTAGAACAACTTCCAGGACACTTTGTTTTGTCCGATCTTATCTATTGTCCGATCTACGAAATTGTTATTTGTTATTTCCGGCACGGAATACTGGTTATGAAAAAACTGCTGTAATTTATTTCTCAAATCCTATTTCACGATGTACAGGAATAGGGCTACAGATGTACTCATAAAGAAAGAATAGTAGACAAAATAGTTGACCAGTGGGCATAAATAAAAGACGCCAGAATAGTACATTATGATGCTAGGACGTAAATCTAAAGATTTTGGTCGTATGTGGAGTTGCATCCACATTAAGTCCAAAATAGCTTATGTCCGTGCATCATATACTATTTTTTATTCGCCGCAAGTAAAATATTTAAAAAAAAATGTTTACTCTAAATTGAAATTACAAATTTGCATAAACTTTGAAATAAAAATATGTGGAACAAGTTACCTTTGACATAATATTTGTTATTTTTTCCAAATTATTGTATCACTACTTTTTTTTATTTAGCGTATGGTTTTTTTGTGACACATTAAAAATTAAACTTAAAATAGGTAGACTCTTCTATGAAATCTACCTAAAACAAAGCATGGATACACATTAAATGAACTTACAATCAATTTGATTGCGCGTCTTTTAGTAAAAAAGCAAAAAGTAAAATATTTGAACATTGGGCAGTACATTTGAATATTAGATGTTTACATCGAGCGAGTCTATCCATGCTACTACATCGGGAGTTGCCAAATGGATGTCTGAGATGTCACCATTGTACCGTCGAATGGGACACACAGTTGCAATGTGTTTTATGGTTTATTGTGGAGCGCCGCAGTCACACTCAGGGGACTCTGAAATGCCCCACATGTAGAAAGAATCAGCACAACGTCCATGATTCGTTCTTATTCGGTTTAGTGTAGTCCAGGTATGACGTGGCAGATCGAAACCAGGTTGGGTAGAAGTCGGGTTAGTAATAGAAAGGCCAGTTGTATTGATGATGCCAGGAGGTGTCCCAGACATCCAAGATATTAAAATTAGTTGCCAGCAGGTTGCTGGCAGTTTTATGTGGAGGCTTTCTTGACTTCAATCGACAACGAGTGTGGTCACCGTTATCTTCGTGCAACGGTAACGTGATGTTGTTGGTTACCTTTTTATGTTCACGCATGAGAGCATGCGAGCGTCTGAGTGCAGGTGGAGCGATATTGCTTAACACAGGGCCAAGGTTAAGGGGTGGTTCTGATAGTACTACAGTCAACTTTTTGAGTATGTGTGCTAGTGAGTATGTGTGCTATCACTATGACAACATAGTGGAGGGTGGGGTTCAGTGGAACGAAAAGAAAGCAACTGTTCAATTCATTCGTAAGATGCCAGGGAAAAAATCTAAATATTAGAATATAAGAGCAATTCTTCTAGAAGACAGAAATTTTAAAATTTCAATGGGGGGATTTAAACCCGAATAAACCCGTATGTCGCTACGCCACTGATTTTGGTAATCTGACGATGAATGTTTACATTCGAAACATGTTATGATAAATATATACCAAAAAAAGTTTGTTCCGTTGATTATAATTACAATAATTTATTTATATAAATTATTGATTTTATTTAAAAATGTATTAGTCATTCATCCAGATTTTTCTGCTTCGGCTATTTTAAGTCGAGTTGCCGTAAAGATTTTAAAATCGTAATTTGCCGAATGACAAAGAAAATAAATAAGTGATACTGAACAAAAAGTGGGAATCGCTGCGAAAATTTAAATGTTTGCTTAAATAACTTTAATAAACTTAACTTAACTTTAACAAAATCGTAAAATTGCCGAACTGGAAAATTCTTTTCGTAAAAATGCCGAATTTGCCGAATGGGAAAATTCTTGGGAGGGTGTCACAACCCCCAAAACCCTCCTCGGCGTCAGGTCTGACAGGAAGATGGAAGGAGGGGGTTCTGAGGAACGAAAAGAAAGCAACTGTTCAATTCATTCGTAAGATACCAGGGAAAAAATCTTAATATTAGAATATTAGAGCAATTCTTCTAGATTACAGAAATTTTAAAATTTCAATGGGGGGGTTTGAACCCGAACAAACCCGTATGTCGCTACGCCACTGATTTCAATACAAATAAGTTTCCTTCGACTTCTGCAAACGTATGGAAAGACATAAGCAAAGATCGAAATGGAAGATGGAAACCACATTCAGTTTATACACATGTTAGAGACAATAAGAATCGAAATCTTGAAACAGCTCATCAAAATTTGGGCATAAATATTCTATGTACAAGATTAATAGTCAATAAATTGAGGATTCTCTATTGGATACCATTGATGAACTTGAATCAGAAGATTCTAAATTGGATAATTCTTATCATGATGATAAGAGTGAAAATTATAATGTTAATACCGATTTATTCCCTTTAATTCATACACATTTTGAGTGGGAACAAATAAAGGCCAAACAGATATCTGATCGTCACCAGAGAAGATTGAAAGCACAAGTTTGGCCAAATGTAATTACAAAAGCGTTTTCGAATATGTACAAATTTCCATGTGCTTTTATGGGCAAATGGTCATACATGCGGATGGAAGATAAAGAAGAAAATAAGAGTGATGTTATTGGATTTTCAGACTTTTTTTTAAAATTTAAAGGATTATTTATGTAAAAGCGAAAAATGCAGTAACATAGTTTTTGGCATTGCCGACAAAAAACCAGTTAACGGCAAACTACAATTGATGATCAGAACCCGTGACACTCGCAATGAGTATCATGAAGAAGTGAGAAGACCATTGAATGGTCCCGAAATAAAATTGATTAGACGAAAATTAAAACGAAGAAGAGTAGCAAGACATCGACAGAATTTACTTTAATGGGTAGAAAAGTGTCATATTTATAGACAAGCATAAATGGAAATTAATAAAAAAGAGCTTGGTCTATAACCAGGCATAAAAATGGACATGATAGCTAGTATTCGTAGCATGTTAAAAGGCACCCGATATAGCAATGCTATACGTGAAATTGGAGCAAAAAAGTTTTATGTTTTTTACTGCAGTCCGGAACAAATTTTCATACAAAAAGAATATAGTCGAAACAAAAAAGGACTTGCACGAATTTGTCTAGATGCCACAGGTAAAGTCGTAAAAAAATTTGAAATTTTACCGGGACAAAAAACTGGCCACATATTTTTATATACAATTAACATAAATTTTGAAGGAAAAACACTTCCTGTGTACCAAATGCTGTCCGAAAAACACGACGCAGATTTCATCACATTGTGGCTTCAAGAATGGATACGGGCATGTGGAGCGACAATACCAGGCGAAGCTATGTCTGATTTAGGACGAGCTATATTACTGGCTATGTGTGAAGCATTTAACCGCATGGCAATAAAAGAATATATCGACGTTATTTTTAAATGGAGAATAGATAAACACAAAACGCCTCGACCATTTAACAGTTGAATAAGAGTAGATGTGACTCAACACATGGCTGCAGTTGCGAGGTGGAAATGTTTTAAAGAACTACGCCATCCTGTTGTGAATAGGTTTTATTTTATCTTCGTACAGTAGCATTAATGCTCGATTGTAAATCTGTGCAACAGTTCTAAAATATATTTAAACTAACATGGATTGTTGCATTACATCCTGACGAAGACCAAATTATAACGATATCAGGCAAACCAATATGGGTTATTGAAGCTAGACGTCTTCTGGAAGAATACATGTCTGAACGTGAACAAATCATCGAAACACTGGAAACATCGATAGTAAACGTCGAAATTGATACAGAAGTTTAAAATACTTTAAATTCACTGTCAATTGAAGATGATAAAAATATAACCGTCACTCATCAATCAGAAGTATGATTTTAATGTCTTAAAATTAACACCTTCTGATCAGAAAAAGATATAATGCACAACTGTAAACGGTTTTTATTTCCGGAATTCGTTCAGTCACTTGAGCGAATTGCTAAAGAATTTCCTTTATGGACTGCAGCAGCTCTTTCTGGAAAACAATCGCATGCGTCACAACAGCTTTGCAAGAAGGCTATTTTGCTGAATTAAAAACAAAAATTTTTGACGATATTTTTTTGCAGTGTTCTGCAAATTTTTTTTATAAGAGTACATTGAGAACTTGCATTCTGACACTAATCAAGTAGCAGTAAAGTTAGAGCATTTCAATCACAATCACAGACCGCTGCATACACCGGAGAAAAAATCAGTCAAAATAAATCATTCGAAACCACAAGTTCCATTTTCAGTTGAAGAAGAACCTGTTCAAGAAGCTACGTCATATTTATTCGACAATGAATTAAATTCAAAATTTCACAATATGGTTTCGCTTAAGATTGCTCTAATCAAACTCTTTTTGTCTGGATTATATCGCTCGCCCAACTCACCTGCAGAGAATATAAATTTATTTCATGACCTATCTGAAAAGATAGATAGGTTGGCTGTGTATCCTAATGCTAAAATTATAGTTCTTAGGGATTCTAATGTTCATAATAAAGAATGGCTTTCACACAGCTCTAAAACTGATGAATTTGGTAAAGAGGCTGAGCTTTATGCTCTTTATCATAATTTCACTCAGATAATAGACCAACCTACCAGAGCCCCTGAAATTCCCGGCCAAAATAGTAACTTGCTTGATTTGTTTTTGATAAATGATCCTTCGTTGGTACAGTTTAAAGTATCAGAACCTTTAGGTGGATCAGATCATAATTTGATATCCACACATTTCAATAATAAATCTACAAATACCTTAACAGTTTAAAGCTAATCCTCGTCTTGTTTGGGGTTATAAAGCTGTAGATTGGTAGGGGCTTATAGTTTTCTTTAAATGGTTTCCCTAGAAACGTAATTGTCTTTCCCGTCAAGATTCAAACATTGCTGCTTTTAATTTTTCAGGAATAACACACATGCGTATGCGCATATTTATTCTAAATAGATTGATCGTTCCGAAGACTGATCTACGGTTTTCAAATAAATGCAAAAAAGCAATTAAAATTAAAAAAGTCTTTTCAAAAGTTTATTCAAAACAAAACTGATGAAAACCTTAGACAGTACTGAATAGAAAGAAATGTATGTAAAAAACTAATAGATGCAAAGAAACATATATTTATTAGAACAAAAGGTAGTAAATTTGCTAAGCATCCAACTGGTTCGCGAAATTTTTATAAGGTCGATAAGGCTCTTCAAGGAAATTTTTGTAAGTCTTCTATACCTCCCGTTATTGATAAAGATATACCTGTTATTGACCCTAAAGAAAAAGCTAATTTATTGGGCAAATGTTTCTCGTTAAATTCTACGTTAGTAGAACCCAATTTCCAACAAAATGGTACGGATCATTTTTCGTAAAAACATAATTCGGAAAATTCTTTTACAAATTAATACTAATAAGGCATCTGGCCCTGATTGTATTTCTCCAATTATTCTTAAAACCTTTGCTTAGGAGTTAGCACCAACCCTCACTAAAATTTTCTATTTATCATATAAGAAAGGGATGTTTCCTGAAATATGGAAAATGGCTAGTGCACAGCCAGTTCCAAAAAGGTGCTAAAACGGATCCAAAAAATTACAGACCCATATCAATTTTGTCAGTTGTTTCTAAAATATTTGAAGAATACATTAATTTTAATATTATGAGCTTCTTAGAATCGTCTAAATTACTTAATGAAAGACAATATGGATTCCGTAAAGGAAGAGCGACAGGAGATTTACTTTCTTTTGTCACACATATCTGGAAAAAGTCGCTTGAAAACCATGGTGAAACTTTCGGTGTAACTCTTGATATTGCCAAAGCATTTGACAAAGTATGGCACAACAATCTTATATGCAAATTGAGATGGTATAGCTTAGACGAGCAACTTATTTCTTGGCTACAGAGCTTTATATCTGAGCGTAAATTTCGTGTTAATGTTGATGGTGTCTCATCAGACACCTTTTCAACAAATGCTGGTGTCCCACAAGGTTCCGCTTTGTCACCTACTCTTTTTCTTCTACACTCAGAAAAAAAACACAATGCAATATTTACCATAAACAATGCAAATGTTTGAAATGTAAAATAATTTTGATTTGGTCTGAGTCTACAATTTTCGGTATGAAATCATATAAACAAATACGAATTTATCAAAAGAAGTTGTAAAAATGTATGTGTTTTTTAAATTCGTATGAAACCAATATTATTTCGCAATAACGGTAAGTATATAATCATTCTGCTCTATAATTTGTACAATTTCTAATTATCAATTTATCCATACGCAATGCAAGTTTCCTCAATCCCTATCATTTTACAGTTACTTTCAATCAACGCATTTTTCTATATCAGTTTTAAAATAGTTAACTATCAATTTACCAATAGGCAATACATACATTTTGATACATTGCTTTTTTTACATTGTTCGACTATCAATTTACATTGCTGACTGTTTAATAGGTACTGTTAAGCTGTTACAATTACATTGACAGTCTATAAATTTATACTAATTATGCACATACATATCCTATTTGGAGAAAATTCATTTTTAAAGTGGCAACGTGTTGAAGTGCAAGTGATTTTTTCAAAAGAATTTTAAAATTTTATTTCCAAATTATTGAAAAGGTTTAATTCAAAATATTTTGTATATATATGTTTGTATATATATTTTGAAAGTTTTTATAATGACTGAAAGCGAAAACTCGACAAATAATCAAATTAGTGATGTTTTGATAACCGTGCAAGAGGACGCGAATTTAGATGAAATTGTTTATTTCGACGTTGAACTTTACAATTTACTTCTAGAGTGGAATTTAATATCACTTTATGAAATTTTGAAAGGTTAGTTTGACAATAATTTATTAGAAATCAGTGTTAAGTGTTTAAAATTAGTGCTAGAATTTGAATTAAATATGTATGTGTCGTGTCTGTTTCAGAAAACGATATAACAATCGAAACTTTGAAGTACTTGTCATCGGAAGACATACGAGACGCTATAAAAAGTGTAGGGTTGAGGGCTCAATTTCGTGAAAAGTTATTCTTTAGGAGAAAAGAAAAGGTTAATAATATTTTGTTTTTTTGCGTTATTATATATTTCAACATATTTTCATTTCTAGTTTGGAATTGAAGATGAAACCGTGAGTCTTCATTCAAAAGTTCTTTCTTGGCTTTCATCTTTTTCGGATTCCATAGTTAAGAATCAATCTGCATCATCTTCAACGAATATTAATGTTAATCCTCCATCAGTTTCATCGGTAAAAAGATAGATTTTTTTTTAATTTTATAATGGATAAACAAATCAATCAAAATTTTTCAGGATTTAACTAATACGCTTAATCAATCAAACAAAGGACGGGCGATTCTTGCATTTAATGAAAAAAATTGTTATCTATTGGATTCTCATAGGCAAGATTTAATATCTATTATTTTAGAAAACATAAATTGCAGAGGAGTTAATTTAACGGTCAATGATTTTGCAGAAATTACAGAAAAAATACTGCAAATTTTCCCCAACGAGTGCAAGGTAATTTGTTACATAAAATGTTTTGTAAAAATTTCATTACCATAATTAAAAAACTTTTTTAGGACTACTATTTTGTTCCAAGGCAAGGAAAACGAAATCCAGGTGGAAAATTATATGATAAATATATATACGCTAGGAGAAAAAGAAAATTATATGAACCCAGTACATCACAAGTGGCAGGTCAATTAAAGGAAAATCAACCTGAAGAAATCGAAACGGATGAAGTTTTTTTAAATTCATTAAAAACATCATTAGGGAGAGATTGTTCCAACTGGAATGAGGTTAAGGAGAAATTGGAACAGTCATTTCCTTTGAGACAAAAGGAACTTAATCTAACAAAGTCTAATCTCGATTTTATTTCTTCTTGGCCGAAATACAAAGACGCAAGGGCTGCAGATTTAGTAAATATTAGATATTCTTAAAATGACCTTAATTCGTGTTTATACTTTAGTTTTTAAAATTATTTGTTTCAGATAAAAATAGATTTTAATATTTTATATCCTGAGAAACAACATTGCTTATTGGGCAAATGGGAAACATATAAACAAAACATATTGCCATATTTTGAAATTTATGTTCACGATAAACGAAGTAAGGAACTCCTGTCCAACATAAGGAAACTCAAAAACACAGGTATATAATTAATTATGTTGGCATTTATATGTATATAATTTTCCCAATTTAAATATTCAACTGTCCAATCACCCTATTTCCGAATTTTTTTGTTTGCCAACCCATACAAAATAATTGAAAATTATTTAACGCTTACAGATTATATTGATTATGTATATGCCATTCTTCTAAATGCCGTAATACATCCATCAGCTCGTTTCAAAGACGAATCAAAACCATCTTCCAGACGTAAGGCTACAATTGGTGATGCGCAACAGGCTTTCGTTCTACATATTACAACAAAAAGTGAATACGAAATAAAGGTTCGTGAATTGCAAAATAAGTATTACACAGAAAACTAACTATCCAACCATTGATAATATTAGTGGGGGTAGATGTTTTTCAATTAACTGAATTTTATGTTTATTTCGACTCAATTTTGTATAAATTTAATTCATTTATTGAATGTGTAGACATATGTTTTAAATGTTTTCAAACATTGTCCTTAGAGTATTCTCGAACATGTTTTGGTGCGTGGTTATTCATTCAAAAATACTTTTTTGAAATTTCCACAAAGTTTGATATAAATATTCCATCACTTTCAATTTTAATGAATTTTTTAAATACAAGAAATTAATTTTTATTAAACGTTTATGTCAAAATGTTTGTCTGCTTCCTATGCTTGAAAAAATTTGACACTAGCGTCCACTTAATCGAACATTTCAAATATTCTCATTTCATACGCTCCACACATTCCGTTAAATGTATGCAAGATAATTGCAATCAATTGTTTTTAAATTTTAAGTCATTTCGATCACATCTTGATACCGTCCATCATAGTAAAAACAAATACAAAGATTGTTCACTTGAGAATAGCAACACTCTTCTCAATAATAGTAATTTCGAATCATCAGTAACTCCATTTACTAGCTCACCACTAGAAAATATCAAAAATATAACATAAGAACACAATAATATTACGAATGCAGTAAACTTGCTGAAAAACAAGGCTCTTTCATTTTCTCTTAAACTGCACTCTGAACGGTTTATGCCTCGAAAAGAGATTATAAAAATCCAAAAGGATGTAAGCGATCTTTTTTCTTCTTTGGAACTTGTTCTTAGAGCAATTCCACATTCACCCAATACACAAAAGGATATGGCGATTATTTTAGAATTCTGTAGAGATCCTTTTAAAGAAATAAAATCTGAGCACAGATTTTTTAAAGTTTTAGAAGAACATGGGCTTTATGAACCAGTACAAAACTTTGTTTTCAGTAACACCATTAGTCAAAGAATCCTTAGTGGAAATCCTCAACTATCAGAACTAACTTGTTCTGTACATATAATGCCATTAAAATTTCAGTTTAAAAAAATTTTTGAGTTGCCAGGTGTGCTTGAAATTACCCTTACAAATATTGAAAAATTTAAAAATAGCGAGAAATTACTAAATTTTGCTTCGGGAGAAGTGTTTAAATCAAAAATTGAATATATAAACAAACAATTGGTATAGTACCATACTTTTTATATTTTGATGAATTTCAAGTGAATAATCCTCTAGGGAGTCACACCGAATCTATTTGTGGTTGCTATTACACATTTCCCTCTATACCTCAGTATGTTCTTTCAAAATTAGATTTTAATTTCACTGCTGCATATATAAAAGGGAAATATTTACAATCTTTTGGAAATGAAGTAACCTTTTATCATTTGCTGAATGATTTAAAATACCTAGAGAAGGAAGGAATTGAAATCAATGCTGTCGAAGGACCACGTACAGTTTATTTTATTTTAGGGTTAGTTTTAGGTGATAATTTGGGCCTTAACTCCATTATGGGATTCGTAAAATCTTTTAATTCTAAAATTTTCTGTCGCTCATGTTTTAAAGAAAAAGTCGCCACTCAAAGTGCATGTAATGAAGATATAAATCTTTTAAGAAATAAGGAAAACTATGAAAGAGACCTTATTAAGGGTGAGCCTAAGGAAACGGGGATAAGGGAGAAATGTTTTCTCAATGAATTGACTAGTTTTCATGCAACTGATAATTTTTCCTTTGACATAATGCACGATATCTTTGAAGGAGTTTGTAAATATGATATTTGTAACATATTGCTTTCCCTTATTGATGATAATATTTTATCTATCGAAACAATTAACAGCAGAAAACTATTTTTTCAATATGGGGAAACTGAAATAGGCAATCAATCACCTATTATTGATTTAGATCGTTTCAGAAAAAAAAACCTTAAAATGACTGCAAGGGAAACTTGGACATTTACACACTTTCTACCACTTTTAATTGGAGATATTGTACCTAAAAATTACGGCCCATGGACACTTTTGTGCTTCCTTATTCAAATAATTGATACTATTTTGAACTCATCTTTCACATCAGAAGATTTAGACCATCTCACTGCACTGATTCAATCGCACCATCAACTTTATGTTTCTTTATATGGTTCAACCTTAAAACCAAAACATCACTTTTTAACACATTATGCCACATCAATAAGAAAATGCGGGCCAATCAAATATCTATGGTCTATGAGGTTCGAATCAAAACACAGGGAAGCAAAATCATACTGTCATACTATTTCTTCCAGATTAAACGTATCATATTCCTTGTGTTTAAAAGATGGTTTAAATTTTGCATATTTTTTAGAAAAATACAAAAATGGATTTGATAATGAATTTAGCTATGAAAAATATGAGCTTCTAGACTTTTCGAGACTAACTTTAGGTAATGACGTCATTAATGAGTATTCAACTGATTTTCAATTAATTAAACATGTGTCTTTTATTATCTACAAAGGAAATTTATACAAACCAAATTTTTATGCAACTATCAGATTTGATAATATATTAGAAATATTTAAAATTAAACAAATATTCATACATAATAACGAATGTTTCGTCTATGTAATAAAATAGAAGGAATCTTTGATTCGCATTTTCAATCCTATGAAATTGCTGATAGTTTTAGTTCTCTTAACGTAAAAAAACTTGACAATTTTACAAGTCCTCCACTACATGAATATAAATTGAATAACGGGAAAATATACATAAGAAATAAAACAATTTGAAGACAAAAAACAAAATGTAAATATATCTTTCTTCTTGTTCATTTAATTTAACTTTTAAGTTTTAGTTTTTAAGTTTACGAATTGTAATGTATATTTTTGGAATAAAACATACAATAAATATTATATAAACGAAATAAAAATTATTTTTATTTTTTAATTGAAATATCACAATTTGACTATTCAGTAATTCAGCAACGTAAGTTTTACATAATTTATAATCAGCTACTATAGTAATTACAAATCTGGCGTATATAAATTGATATGAAAAGTACTATGAATTTGTAACGTCGCATTCCAAATTCGAAGAGTGGCAACGTAATTTTTACATTTTATGTTTATAAACTGATATTGAAATATGTATTAATTTATATAGTTAAAATGCATAATGATATATAAGGTAATGGTAAATATTGTATAGAAACAACGTAAATAGTGCAATTTTCATGTAAAATTTTACAATTTTGTAAATACGATTTTCCAATTTTTAGCCATCATTTCATATTTAAAAATGTAAATTTTACTAGTTGAATACGTTGTGCATTTTGCATTGTAAAATTTACAAAAAACGCGAATGGCGCCCGTTTATAAGGAAAACATATCAATTCATTCGTGTTTCTGATCATATTTTTCCTGAGTGTATATATCAATAATTTCCTAGATTCAAGAGTTAACCCCATCCATTGTTTTGCTGATGATAGCACGCTTTATGCGTCTTATGAAATGCCAAATCTTTATGCACCAGCAACTCTTAATGTCGCTAGATCAAATTTAATAGAGTCATTAACCATTGATTTAAAAACAATCTTGGATTGCGGTGTTGCTAACAGTGTTGAATTCAACTCAAATTTGCCATTTTTCTAGGTTATCAACACCTAATCAGTTTTCATAAAAGTTTGATTCAAATGATCTTGAAGAGAAAGAATCTGTTAGACTTTTAGGAGTTGAGATTGAGAATAATATGAAATGGAATTCTCATATTTTTAGCCTAGCTAAGAACGCTGTTAAAAAATTAGGATTTTTGAGTCGTTGTCGTATGGTTTTTAATAGTGAGCAGCTTCTTTTAATATATAAGTCATTTATTCGTCCCTGCATGGAGTATTGTTCTCACATTTGGGGTGGAGCATACGTAAGTAGTCTGAAATGTCTAGATTCTAGACAGCGGAGAGCTGTTAAATTGATCGGCAATTTAGAGCATACTAACAAGCTTGATTCCTTGCAACATAGAAGAGATGTTGCTTATTTGACGGTATTTTACAAATACGTTATTTTTTTTTTTTTAATAAAAAGTGTTGTGTTACAGGGTTTACAATATGTGTCACAACAACACATAAACACCTTTTGAGACGTAGGTCACACAACTACTTGCTCTTTATGGGGTTGATGTGGATTGAAACCACCTGAGACTATGGATTCCGGCAAACTAGTTTCTCTGCTAAAGTTTTTATCACCATATTAAAATATATCATATGATGTATTTTCTGTGAAATAAAGTGGTGATCTCAACTCCTAAAAGTCTAAACTTATTTTTAGGTAAAATTATGAAACTAAAAACTTTAAAATAATAAAATAAATAAAAAAAATCCCAGCGGCAGGTATATCCGCTAGAAATAGGTAGATTTCGGGGTCAGACGGTTTTGTGTCCAAATAAAATTAGATAAGTCAGATTAGTTTAAATAAAAAATATAAGTAGAAACAGAATAATTCAAAAAAATTATCGAACCAAATTAAATACATTATCCGAACTAACTCCATCAATACAATTTCGGAACAGTTTTATTTAAGTTGGTTTAAACTACTTTTAATAACATATTAAATCCACCAAAGATCAAATGAACTACGTCACAACTACAATTATACCATCACACATAATTTATAACATTATCAAACAATTTTATTTCAAAATCATCTTTTGTTGTTGTGTTTTTTTGTTCTTATTTAATCTTTTTTCAAACGGTTACTTAGTAAAAAAAATAAAAACAAAAGAGATTTTGATAATTTTTCTATGGTATTAAATGGGTTGATATTTTTCTTGTAAGGGTTGCATTATAATGCTTATAAAAATGGAACCTTTTGGGTTAGAAAGCTTAATATTTTTTGAAGCTATAGTTGAAAAGTATGTTTAAAAGCTAAGATGAATTTAAATAACATAAACTGAAACATGATGAAAGCATTGCCTTTTGCGTTTGTTTTCATTTCAACAGCCGTAGGGTCTCAACCGTTAGACTTAAACTATTATTTTTGAAAATTTTGGAAAGATTTATATTTTAAGTACGTGAAAAAAAGTTTTCAAATATTAGCTTGGTCATTTCAGCTAGATCAAGGGCAGCAAAGTTTAGTAAATTTTTAAAACAGCTGATTTTTGAGGAACCTGAAACGCCAAAGTGGTCATCTGGATAAAAATGATAGAAATATGTTCAAATATTCAATATTTATAAATTTTATTAAAATATTATGATTCAAACGGAAGTTATAGCGCCCTAGATTATTCGACATTTTAGGCTCTAGCCGCTTAACTGGTACCCGGATATGGCCAGTTCACGAACTCGTCCAAGACATTATTTGCCGAAAAACACACAAAAAATTATTTTGGTGTAGGTCGAAAAATGCGACCGTGAGAGTGCCGCCAAATTCCGTTATATCTCATATCGTTATATATATATATATATATATATATATATATATATATATATATATATATATATATATATATATATATATATATATATATATATATATATATATATATATATATATATATATATATATATATATATATATATATATATATATATAAATTTTTTTTTCATTTTGATTTTCCGTCTCCGCTTATCATATATAGTCGTTTGGCACCAAAATTTTTCCGAAATTCCGAGATGAAGCACATACCAACCAATAGGTAGATTTTTATATGAAATCTACCTAAAACACATCGTTGTCTCACCAATAGTGTTCCGTATAAAAAACGGAACCCTAAAAATTAGAAAACATACTTTTTGAAATACGAACTATAAATAGCTAAATAAGCTAAATAGCTAAATAACTAAAAAATAAATTTGGCATTGACACAACGTTATGTTGCAAAGGTACAAACAACCGACCAACTAACAACTGGCAAGAAACACGTGAAATCAGCAAAACACATGCAATTTTGGAAATAAGGTTTTAACTTTGTATATTTAGGTATTGGAATTCGTTGACATCAATAAAAAAAAATTTTCTGTCGTGTTAGTTTTTTTTTAACCCTGTCCATAGATACAGGGTGATCAAAAATCAAGAAATTTCTCGACCCTGATGTATTTAAATCTACAGTAAAAACGACTGAACTCTTTTTAATGTTTTATCAAAATGTAGGTATTAAACACAGCTAATCAAAATAGTAATTCACATATCCTTGAACATTTTCTTTTAGAAAAATAACGACAAAAAATTCAAAATCGATTTTCTAGAAATGCGTATTTTTGATTTTTTTACATATGAAAGGCACATATGTTACTAACACTTTTTTAAATTTTCAGGAGGGGTAAATTTTTTATTTTTTTACTAATTTTATTGCAACACGCCTTAAAATTTTTCATCATAAGAAAAAGTGGAGATAAAAAAACGAACAATTTTTTTGGATATACATACATATGTATATGTTTTTGTATTACATTTTTAATTTTAACTCAAAATAAATATTTACAAATTTTTTATCATTTATTTAATTTAATATTACTAAATTCATTAGATTTTGAATAACATCTGGCTAAGGTCATTTGTAGGAATGTATGAGTGATATCCTCGTGTTCCAGTAATTGTTTTTAAGTTGGCGTATCTATCAGTTAGTTGATTTCGTTTTTTATGTAACCTAACTTCGTTACATTGCAAAAATGAATGTTATCTTGGAAAGTGCCTGGGGCAGCTGCTCAGTTATACAAATCCAGAGGTGTTGATATAAATTTGTCGTGTTCTTTCTTAAGACTCACTCTAGATGCTTTCCTTTTTCCTGCTCCTCCAATTCCATCACAAGGACACTTACCGTGTGATGTTGCATGAAAATGCCACTTAAATGCAATTTTGCAGTCGAATCGAATTAAATCAATGGGTTTCAATCGACCGATGTGATTTGTGACCAATACAAAATCAGTTGAAGAATTTTTACAATTCTTTAAAAAGAAACTAACCCTGCTGATTACACATGATTTTATTGCAAAAAACAACACAGTTTTGTAAAGGAACAAAAAGAAAAATTAGGTTTGTTTATTTATTCAATATTTAATTTTCAAATTATATTTACTTATTTATTTTTGCAGTTTTCAAAATTTGTGTCCTGGTGAAATTTTTGTGAGTTGCAATTTTGCGGAAAATTACTCGTTCGTAATACAAAACGAAGTGACCGTTGCTACCATTGGAACAATAAACAAGCAACAATTCATCCTTTCGTAATATATTACACGGATTCATATTAAAAATTACAACATACCAATTTCTTCATAATATCTGATTGGCTTACTCATGACGTTGCTGTGAATCTTTTTATTATAGATAACTTAGTTGATTTTTTAAGAACAAAATTTCATAAAGTTTTAAAAATTATTTATATTTCTGATGGCGCTGCTTCATAATATAAAAAAAAAAAGAATTTTTCTACGATCCTGTATCATCTGAATGACTACAAAATAGCATGTGAGTGGCATTTTCATGAAACATCGCACGGTAAATGACCTTGTGATGGAATTAGAGGAACAGTAAAAAGAAAAGCAGCTAGAGTGAGTCTTAAGAAAGAATACGAGAAAGTTATATCAACACTTCTGAAGTTGCATAGCTGAGCAGCAGCTACAGGCACTTTTAAAGATAACATACATTTTTTCTATGTAACGGAGGCAGACTACATTGAAAAACGAAATCAACTAGCTGATAGATACACCAAATTAAAAACAATTCCTAGAACATGAGGATTATCACTCATACATTCCTACAAATGATGGATCTATCTTAACTAGACGTTATTCTAACTCTAAGGAATTAAGTAATGTAAAATTAAATAAATGATAAAAAGTTTGTAAAATATTAATTTTGAATTAAAATTAAAAATTTAGTATAAAAACATATATATGTACATATATCCAAACAAATTGTTCGTTTTTTTATCTCCACTTTTTTTATGATGAAAAATTTTAAGGCGTGTTGCAATAAAATTATTAAAAAAAAAACAAAAAATTTTCCCCTCCTGAAAATTTTAAAAAATGTTAGTAACATGTACCTTGCATATGTAAAAAAAATCAAAAATTTTAAGAATACGCATTTCTAGAAAATCGGTTTTGAATTTTTTACCGTTATTTTTCTAAAAGAAAATGTTCAAGGTCATATACTGTGCATTACTAGTTTGATTAGCTGTGTTTAATACCTACATTTTGAGCTATAAAACGTTAAAATCAGCTTAGTAGTTTTGACTGTAGAGCCATTTCAATACACCAGGGTCGAGCAATTTCTTGATTTTTCATCGCCCTGTATCTAAAGACAGGGTTAAAAAAAAATGAAAACGCAGAAATTTTTTTATTGACGTCAACGAAACGAATCCAATATCTAAATATACAAAATTAAAACCTCATTTCCAGACCTTGCTGATTTCACGTGTTTTTCACCAACTAATATTTAACGTGCAACAACTTATGTCAAATCGTTTTTTTATTTTTTATTTATTTATTTATTTCATTTATTTAATTTTATATAATAAATTACAAGTAGCGTACTCCTCTCAGAAGTTACAAACAACTGCAGGGCCCTTTCTATGTATGTAATATTTATTTTAAAAAGAAAAAATTATTAACAATAAATAAATTTGATTAGGTAGATAAAAATTAAAATATAATATATTAAATTAATTAAAGTAATAATTTATGTTTTTATAAATTCAAATTTATAAATTCTATTATAAAATTTTTTCTTATAAAATCTTGGGTTGGGTGATTTCCAAATGTGTTTTAAAAGTTTTTTAAATTGATTATAGTTACATGGTTTTAAATTCATATGGTAATTCATTCCATAACAAAGTACCATCAACTACAATATTATCGGAGCATACCCTGTATTGACACTTAGGAACAATTAGATTAAAAGTCTGTTTAGATTTACCAAAAGTTAATTTAGAAAATAAATAATTTGGACAAGAACTCCTCTTTAAAAATTAAAATTCTGCAGATTAAATTAAATTCTAGAAATTAAATTCTGCATAAAACATATTACATGATATATATAATAAGTAAATAATGAACAATCGATAATAGAATTTTTATAGGGTGTAACATGATCAGTCAATTGTAAATCCATAATATAATAGCCGTGAGTCTATCCCTCTATACGGTCGTAACGCTGATGACGTATTACATTTTTTATTGTTTCATTTTTCATTTTTTTTAAATAACATTAAAATTATTGTTTTTTTATTCATAAATACATAATAATCATAAAAATTTTGTTTTACGAATTTTAAATCGACCGAATGTAGTTTTTTAAAGTTATTGCTACTGTCTTTTCCTCTTTCGTGCAAATTATTATCATTTCGATATTAAGAAAATTGATTATTTTTGACAGGCAGTGCTAAAATTCATATAATAGTGGTTTTTCGATCATTATTTTTTACAGTTTTATTTCTGTGAAATAAAATAAAGAAAAACAAAAACTACTATTTGAGTATTTCTCTTGCAATATGAGATAACAGCATTATCATAAAAGATCGTGTGACGTCATTACGAAGATTTTGTTTAAGTTATTTGTAGATTTTGTTATTGTTTTAATAAAATTTAGAGGGGGGATTTTTTAAAAAGTTATTTATAGTTTTTGTTGTTGTTTTAATTAAATCTGTTTTTTTCAATTCAATTAGTCATAATATATGTAATATATTTTAATTTTGCTTTTGAACCTATATAGGTAAAAACATGCTATATAATATGCTTGATTTATAGTAATTAATATACTTCACAAACAAACTTAAATCGTTTAAAGCAAAAACATGAGAAATTTCAGGGAGAATTTTTTATATGATTATAGTTGTGTTTTGTATGTAAGCCAATATAAATGTTTGAAATGCTTTTCTTAACTACCCTTTGTATCACTATTATAGCAGGAGTCAGACCCAGAAAATTGTTCTATAGAACAGCATAGAAAAATATAAATTTTTAACAATTTTTAGAAACAATGGAGGTTGCAAACATTTGATATTATTGGGACAAAAAACAGTTTGTGTTATAATATACATTTTTAAACATTTAATAATTTAAACCGATGTAACAAAATGATGTTTAAAAAACTCAGTACAAAATTTCGTTGTCATTGTCGATGTAGAGGGTTGTGAGAAAGGTTCGGGGTTCAATGCGGACGCTATATTTATTTTTTATTGTTTTTGTTTTTTTTATAGAACATAAAAATTATTTCTTTGGGAGTTTTTGTATTAAATTTCTAGATATTACGATGTATGTATTCATAGGATGAGAGAATATTTCGTCAACACTTAAGTCAACGTTCTAATCAACATCCTAAGTCACGAGTGTAAAGTCATTATTGATTGTTGCCAATCCATGTGAAACTTAATATCTGGCGCTTGGTCAATTCATTGCTATATTTTTGGTTAGGAAATATAGACAACTTCAGGGGAATTTTTAATTTGAAAGGGTTTTTTGTGAACAATTAAGCTTAAGTACATATTGGAAATCACTTGAATTTTGCAATTCGAAATGACTTTTCATTTTCTCTAAAATTCCTTTAGGAAAAATTTTTTGTGTTTCGTACCATAATGACTTTACACTCGTGACTTAGGATGTTGTTTAGAATGTTGATTTAAGTGTTGACGAAACATTCTCTTAGCCTATGAATTCATACATCGTAATATTTAAAAATTTAATACAAAAAATCCCAAAGATATGCAATTTCCAATATGTAATCATAGATGAAAGATTCAACTTAAGTAAATATGAAAAATGATGAAGTTTCAATTTAGAAATTATTTGAACATGAAAATTAAAATATGGTACGTCATCGCCGCTGTGGCTAAGTTGTGTAAGAGACACGGGATTTGAACATACGTATCTGATGAATGTGAGTTCGAATTCTGGCACGAAACACAAAAAATTTTTCTAAAGGAATTTTAGAGAAAATGAAAAGTTATTTCGAATTGCAAAATTCAAGTGATTTCCAATATGTACTTAAGCTTAATTGTTCACAAAAAACCCTTCCGAATAAAAATTATTCCGTTTTATTCATAAAAATTCCATTTACGGCATTTAAATTTTTCGATAATGTAGTCTTTCAGCCATTTCGTTCAAATTTATTATTTTTATAATTTCGATATTAATAAAAAAATTAATTATTTATATGACAGATAGTTTGTTTTCCATCATTATTTTTGCATAGTTTCATTTTCTGTAAATAAACAAAAGCTGCTATTTCATTATTTTCTTAATACATATTATTATTTCCAGCCATTTGTGATTGATCGTATGAAAATTTATAGTATGTACACTTCACGATGGTTTTTTGTAGAATTATAGTTAAG
>OY856186.1:218514470-218581011 GCA_963693315.1 Diogma glabrata
AACATTCAATTTACAATGTATCATTTTTATTGCAACAATTATTTATTTTATAAGAAGAAATTTCAAATGTCGTTTTAATTCTATTTCTTTATTCGTGTGCTTGTGGGCACAAATTATATTTTGTATTTTTCCGACTAGATGCGTACACGAATAAATCAGAAGGTATTCCGAAGTTAAATGGCCACATACAGTTGTCCAGATGTGAGAAGTACGGATTCTCCAAATCTACCTAGTCCATGGCTGCAAGGAGCAATTGTCCTTGTGCTATGTTGATGGTCATTGCAAAAGCGAGTCGCACTGGAAACTAAACGTTTGAATTAAAATGCTTTCTCTGTTTATGTTCTTATGAATGTATATATATGTTAAAAGCAAGGGCTGTAAGAATAGCGACAATACATTCGATGAAGGTATAGAAGAAGTGATGCAAAAAAGGAATAGAAGAAGTGATGCAAAAAATCAAAATTCTTCGGAAGTTTTTGTATTAGAATTCATAGAATGTGAATTCATAGGATGAGAAATATTTCTATTTAGTGAACATCCTAAGTCATTTTAAAGTCATTATGGATTAATGCAAATAAATGCGAAACTAATATCTTATACACACGGTCAATATATTGCCATATATGTTCCATATTACATTAACGGAATATTAATTTTTGAGCGGTTTTGTGATTACTTTTTGCTCAAAGTAATTATTAAAAGTAAAATTCTCGATAATAAGTAATTATTGTCGGGATTGAACTCACACTGATCAGAGACTTCATAGTTCAAAGCCATCTTACAGACTCAGCCACAGTAGATGAAACAACAATGAAACATATTTTAATTTTCATGTTCAGATACTTTCTAAATTGAAACTTCATTATCTCATATTTTTATTAAATTGAATTCTCCATCTGTGATTATACAATTGTATAATAACGAATACAATGTTCCCGACACAAAACAGACAAAAACTGTTTTAAAGAAGTTTTCTGAGAGAAAATAAAAAATGCTTTAAAATTGCAAAATTCATGTGAATTAAAATAATTACTTTAAGCTTAATCACTCAAAAAATCTCTCAAAACTTTATTTATTTTACACCAATAGTGTAAAACTTTTGTTTATTTAACATTATACCCGTCGATATTGTCGGTATCTCATAAGAAAGGAAATTCAAGAAAACTCGTTTTGATAACAGCCGTGTTCCATTTGACTGAAGCATTTGAAACAACGAAAAATTTAATACAATTGTCGTTGTTTTTACAGTTTTTTCAGTTACACTAAACGTACCTAACATTCAATTTACAATGTATCATTTTTATTGCAACAATTATTTATTTTAATAAGGAAAAAATTTCAAAATGTCGTTTTAATTCTATTTCTTTATTCGTGTGCTTGTGGGCACAAATTATATTTTGTATTTTTTCCGACTAGATGCGTACACGAATAAATCAGAAGGTATTCCGAAGTTAAATGGCCACATACAGTTGTCCAGATGTGAGAAGTACGGATTCTCCAAATCTACCTAGTCCATGGCTGCAAGGAGCAATTGTCCTTGTGCTATGTTGATGGTCATTGCAAAAGCGAGTCGCACTGGAAACTAAACGTTTGAATTAAAATGCTTTCTCTGTTGGGATCATTGAAATGCGTGGGAACAGTACATCTTCCTTTGATTTTCCTTTCAAAATTGTAGCTTCAATGACATTGTTCATCATCTTTTTCACCGAAAATTTTAAAAAAATTTGTGCTATTTCAAAATATTTGACATATTTTTAATAAAATGGGTTGTGTAGTGGAATAACAATATGTGTCACAACAACACATAAAACCCTTAAGACCTAGGGCTCCACAACATCATATTTTTTAAGATGAAGAACGAAAATTTCTTATCTTTGGTTTTTTATATTCTTTTTAAAGAATGGAAAACTAAATAATAAATCCTTTCACATAATAATAAACGACATAGGGCAATATTTCATGATAAAATGGAGGAAATAAAAATGAAATGCTTTTGTAAAAATTTGTAGGAACAAAGCTAAATTGGGTTACTAATTATCCTTATAGTGCTAGAAGCATATACTAAGGATATACTAATACTAATAGCAGGGACCTAAGTACGCGGGGTTGTCACACCCATAGATCAAAATTTAAATTTACAAACCTTCCTGCGGGAGTATCTAATTAATTCGTTAATGAATTCATTAATGAATTGTTACGTTAGAAAATTACTATTGCATACGTGTTGCCAGCTAAGTCCCACCATTTTTAATTAGTTTGTTCATCATGATTGCCATCCGTGTTTGATCAACTACGCTTCTCTGTATAGTATTTGTGCGGCTCCCATTTCGTAATTTTGAGCTTTAAATCGATTTAATCGATTGTAAAGTCGGTGTTTATGAACTATCTTGTTATGATTACTATAAAAATATTATACGGGCAGACGGGTAGGGTTTTGAAGAAACGCTTTAAGGCAAATTCTGTATACATTAAAACAGACCAACCAAATAAAACCCCTACAGCAAAACATGTTTTGGAAAATAAAATTATTATTTAAATTTTTCAATAGATAATATGAGGTTAAAGAAAGAGGTGCACGACAGCAATAAATTGGATGCTTTTGATTCCCTTTACATTCATAAGAACATAAACGCAATTAATATCGACAAAGGCAACATAAATTCAAATTTATTTAATTTATTTACTAACCACACACGACAATTGGACAAAGCAAGCGTAGTGAATTTTCAAAACTTTGACATTAAAAACAACGTTTTAAATACAAATACGGCACCATTTATTGGCTAACCAAATTTATGAGGCGTATATCACACTATCAAATATATTGGTCAATAAAAAAAATTTGACATGAAATTGGAGAGTTTAAAGCATTGAATAAATATATAAGGAAGAATAATTACGTGTATATAATTAATTATAATAATTACACGAATATTTTTTTAAGTATGTATTTTCTATATATGTGCGTTCTTCATCCATGACATTTGACATATTCGTTTTGTATTTTAAAATAAAATGATAGATTTTATCCGAAATTCTACTTTAAGATATTCAAATTAAACAAAATTTATAAAAATTAAAGTTTAAATTAATGTTTTACAAAACAATTATTAGTATTTGTGCAGTAGTTTGTTCATAAAATTGAAATTGCATTAAAATATGTACAAATAATCTTAAATACACTAAAATTTGATCATCGAATTTCATATCCATGATTAGAATATTTTTACTAATACTACGCATAAAAAGGGCTTAGTATGATATTTTAACAGAAACATAAGTATTTGCTTTCAAAAGCTGTTGTTTTCTAGTTTAATTTTATATTTTATTACCCTACATAAATGTAATTTTTCTTAATCCATCGTTGTCAAACCAAATTTCAAACGCTATCACAGCCGAGTATAAGGTGTTTCTTAAAGTAATTCAATATGATTAATATTTGTGTTGTATGGACAGTTAAAAATATTTATATTTGGAAATATTTTATTCAAACATATTAGGCTTTAAATTATAAGTCACATTTATTATTTCTTTTATTTGTTTTGAGCATATAAATATGCAATTGTAAACAGTACCACCCAGCTAGAATGCTAACACTATCCTATCAAACTTCACCAATACTAAAAATTAGATGCTTCACTCAAAATGTCTAGTTACTCTTCCTTAGATATTTATTCAATGGTGTAAAGGTTGTAAAATAAACTTCGCTAGTTTTTCATCCAGTTTTGATGACAATTTTTAGGTAGATTTCATATAAAAATCTACCTATTGCAATGGGCTTCATCTCGGAATTTCGGAAAAATGTTTGTGCAAACGACTATATATGATAAGCGGAGACCAAAAAAAAAAAAAAAAAAATTTATATATATATAATATATATATATATTATATATATATATATATATATATATATATATATATATATATATATATATATATATATATATATATAATATATATATATATATATATATATATAATATATATATATATATATATATATATATATATATATAATATATATATATATATATATATATATATATATATATATATATATATATATATATATATATATATATATATATATATATATATATATTATATATATATATATATATATATATATATATATATATATATATATATATATGAGCAATTTCACGCAAGTTCAGCAAATTTTTGGGAAATTTTGACTTGACCCCTTTTAATTTTGTTATTTTTTGTTATAGATAGTCTTTGATAAATAAAAATACAAGTTCTCTTAGAATTTTTTTTTCGACCAGGGGTCTTCACAGGGTGCCCCTCAATTTTTTGTTATTTTGTGATGTGACTGCATTTTGACGAGCGATTGTAGAAAAACTACTGAATCGATTTTCATAATGATATGTCGTTGAATAGGTATTAGAACAAAGTTTTTAAAAATGTACACTGTTAATTTTTTGAAATAATTTTTAACGGTGTAACATAGAAAAAAAACGGTGTAATTGAAAAAAAGATGGCATAGCCTTTTTTTTTTTTTTTTTTTTTAAACTAAATTGAAGCTTATTTTATATCTAACCACTTGTGAAAGTTGAGGACACGTGTTATTTTTTGTTTTAAAGATAAAATTCGTTGTGCATATGACTGTCGGGAATCAGTTTTTTTTGTTCTGAAGGAAAATTATAAAATGGCGTTATAAACTAAGAGATATTTTTTTTATGTTAAATATCAAATATTTTATTATTAGATGAACTTTTAAAATATTATAAAAATTATATATGTAGTACAATAAATAAAATAAATACAATTGTTAAAAATGATTTACTTATTTTACAAACAGAAGTATCTTTTGAATAGGAAAGCACTTCTGCAATTATTTTCTTTGTATTAGATGGCATAGAAAATGAAATGTTTATTTATCACTTTTAGTAATCACTTGTCACTCTTATAAAAAATAATTTGACAGTCTTGACTGCAAACAAAAAAGCCGTATAAACAACTAAATCTATTTAGGAACTTTTTGACTGGAGAAGTATTATGTTCGTATTATGTTATTATGGAATCATAAAGTAAAAGATTGTTTTTCACATTAAATTACAAATATTTTATTATTGAATAAACTTTTTAAAATATCATACAATTATATATGTGAAAATAAATATAGTTATTAAAAATTATTTACTTATTTTACATTCAAAAGTTTCTTTTGAGTTGGAAAACATTTTTGCATTTATTGTCTTAGTATCTACTGGTACAAAAGAATGAAATTTTTGAGTTCCACTATAGATAATCGCATTTTTATATCGATTTTGTAATTTTTCTTTTGTTAATTGATATTCATTTTTATCGGCGTATCCAAAGTTCATGGTAGATTCCCATTTTAAAGCCCATTCGAAAAGTTTTTTTGGTGTATCAATAATATTTTCTTCGCTCGCCATACTATAACGGTGTGCAGCACGCTTCAGTGTACCACCAATTCCATCACAAGGTCCCTTTCCATGGCTGGTAGCATGAAAATGCCATTCAGCGTCAACCTTAAATTAACTAATTAACTTATGCCACCATAAAGAAGACTTTAAGGTTGACGCTGAATGGCATTTTCATGCTACCAGTCATGGAAAGGACCTTGTGATGGAATTGGTGGTACACTGAAGCGTGCTGCACACCGTTATAGTATGGCGAGCGAAGAAATATTATTGATACACCAAAAAAACTTTTCGAATGGGCTTTAAAATGGGAATCTACCATGAACTTTGGATACGCCGATAAAAATGAATATCAATTAACAAAAGAAAAATTACAAAATCGATATAAAAATGCGATTACTATAAGTGGAACTCAAAAATTTCATTCTTTTGTACCAGTAGATACTAAGACAATAAATGCAAAAATGTTTTCCAACTCAAAAGAAACTTTTGAATGTAAAATAAGTAAATAATTTTTAATAACTATATTTATTTTCACATATATAATTTGTATGATATTTTAAAAAGTTTATTCAATAATAAAAATATTTGTAATTTAATGTTGAAAACAATCTTTTACTTATGATTCCATAATAACATAATACGAACATAATACTTCTCCAGTCAAAAGTTCCTAAATAGATTTAGTTGTTTATACGGCTTTTTTGTTTGCAGTCAAGACTGTCAAATTATTTTTTATAAGAGTGACAAGTGATTACTAAAGTGATAAATAAACATTTCATTTTCTATGCCATCTAATACAAAGAAAATAATTGCAGAAGTGCTTTCCTATTCAAAAGATACTTCTGTTTGTAAAATAAGTAAATCATTTTTAACAATTGTATTTATTTTATTTATTGTACTACATATATAATTTTTATAATATTTTAAAAAGTTCATCTAATAATAAAATATTTGATATTTAACATAAAAAAAATATCTCTTAGTTTATAACGCCATTTTTATAATTTTCCTTCAGAACAAAAAAAACTGATTCCCGACAGTCATATGCACAACGAATTTTATCTTTAAAACAAAAAATAACACGTGTCCTCAACTTCACAAGTGGTTAGATATAAAATAAGCTTCAATTTAGTTTAAAAAAAAAAAAAAAAAAAAAGGCTATGCCATCTTTTTTTCAATTACATCGTTTTTTTCTTATGTTACACCGTTAAAAATTATTTCAAAAAATTAACAGTGTACATTTTTAAAAACTTTGTTCTAATACCTATTCAACGACATATCATTTATGAAAATCGATTCAGTAGTTTTTCTACAATCGCTCGTCAAAATGCAGTCACATCACAAAATAACAAAAATTGAGGGGCACCCTGTGAAGACCCCTGGTCGAAAAAAAAAATTCTAAGAGAACTTGTATTTTTTATTTATCAAAGACTATCTATAAACAAAAAAAAATCAAAATTAAAAGGGGTCAACTCAAAACGTTGTTGAATCTTCGTGAAATTGCTCATATATATATATATATATATATATATTTATATATATATATATATATTATATATATATATATATATATATATTATATATATATATATATATATATATATTATATATATATATATATATATATATATATATATATATATATATATATATATATATATATATATATATATATATATATATATATATATATATATATATATATATATATATATATATATATATATATGTATATATATATATACACGATATAAGATATAACGAAAACGACCGGCACTCGGCACACGGTCGCATTTATTGAGGTAGATAAAAAAAATTTTCTGTACATGTGTGTTCTATTAATATCTCGGACGAGTTCGTGAATCAGCAAAATCCGACAAGTGGTTAAGGAACTAAAGCTTATTTTCTAAAAAAATTTGATTTTTTAAAACCGTTATAACGGCCGTTTGGATACTAATATTTTAAAAAAATTAACAAATTTAAAATTTTTGGAATCTTTTTTATCAATTTGTTTTAAAAATAGACCTCTGCAGTAAGAGGTTCCTGAGTGAGCGGCTCCAACAAAAAAAATTGCAAAAAAAAATTTTTTTTTTAAACAACCGGCACTCTCACGGTCGCATTTGTAAAGCCAGATAAAAAAACCTTTTCTAAAAATGTGCGTTTTATTAATATCTTGAACAAGTTCGTAAATCAGCCAAATCCGACACATGGTTAAGAAACTAGAGGCTTTATACTAGAAAAAAATGCTGTTTTTTAGATCCGTTATAACGGCCGTGTGGATTCTAATATTTTTAAAAACTTCATAAATTTAGAATCTTTGAAACCTTTTTAATCAGTTTCTATCAAAAAAAAAAAACCTCTGCAGTTGGAGGTTTCTGAGTGAGCGGCTCCAACAAAAAAGCTTGTAAAACACAAAATGCGTGTGAATCAACCGGCACTCTCACGGTCGCATTTGTAGAGCCAGATCAAAAAACCTTCCGTAAACATGTGTGTTTTATTGATATCTTAGACAAGTTCGTAAATCAGAAAAATCTGACACATAGTTAAATAACTAGAGGCTTTATACCAGAAAAAAAATTCGTTTTTTTAATCCGTTATAACGGCCGTTTGGATACTAATATTTTTAAAAACTTCATAAATTTAGAATCTGTGGAAACATTTTAATCCGTTTCGTATAAACATAAACCTCTGCAGTTAGAGGTTTTTGACTTGTTGGCTTCAACAAAAAAGTTGCTACAATCCATAACTACAATTTTCAAAACCTTATAACAGTCAATGAAAAAAAAATAAAAAGGTTTGAATAGAAGAAATTAATTTTTTTTCTTAGAAATAAGCTATTTTGATATTTTGCAGTAATTGGACGACATCTGATATAGCGTAGGTTTGTGTCATAAATTGTCACACACATGTTCTGTGGTAGATTTGATATTTGTTTGTTGCAAAATTGGATAGATATAGTTTTACTTATATGTAGCTAATTTTCTTTTTAAAATTTGTTCGATATCTGTTTTAAATTAGTTTGTGTTGTTTAAACTAATCTGATACATCAGATTCTACTGGCACACAAAACTGTCTGATCTCGAAATCTACCTATTTCTAGCGGATATACGTGCCGCTTGGACTTTTTTTACCTCTAATCGTTCTATTTTAATTAGCAATACAAATAAGAGTATTTTTCAATTTGATATTGATTTTTTTAAATTAATATTGAAGATCAATGAAAAATTTAAAAAAATAAATTTAAATTATTGTTTTCTTTAATTTTTACTCTAATTTTTATTCAAACTTTATAAAAACCAATACAATAATTTTTTTACAGGTTTCGTAACACTTCTATAATTAATATATAACCTCCACAAAATTATTAATAATCTTTGGTAACGTATTTGACTTAGCATAATATGCTTTTTGTTTATTATCAAATAAAACAAAACTTTCTTTTCTAAAACATATTTGATAGTCTAATAATGGCCTTATCCAGACGTTGAAGTTTACTATCAATTGAATAAATTGATTTACGCTGCCATCTGAAAGTTGGCATATGAACCATCCATATTTAACATTAATTTGTAATTTTAAAAAATTTAGGCATTTAATCAAGATAATAACTATCCTATCTCTCAAGCTGGACCATCATACACACATTGTACAAAATTTCAATAAGATTGGTTACGTTGTTGCGGAGTTTACCGCGGACAAACATCGTGACACGTAATTTTTATATATATAAGATATATATATATATATATATTATATATATATATATATATATATATATATATATATATATATATATATATATATATATATATATATATTTATATATATAATATATATATATATATATATATATATTATATATATATATATATATATATATATTATATATATATATATATATATATATAATATATATATATTTATATATATATATATATATATATATATATATATATATAATATATATATATATATATATATATATATATATATATATATATATATATATATATATATATATTATATATATATATATATATATATATATATATATATATATATATGTATATATATATATATATATATATATATATATATATATATATATATATATATATATATATATATATATATATATAGATATATATATATATATATATATATATATATATATATATATATATATATATATATATAATATTATATATATATATATATATATATATAACAGGTCGTTCAATAAAGTCCGTAGGATAAGTAAGAAAAAAACAACATTTTGACAAAACTCGATTTTTTTATTCAACATAGTTGCCTTCGAGGGCGATACAACGAGTATAGCGATTTTCCAACTTTTATACCACTTTTATAGTACGATTTCTCTTTCTCGTCAAAATAGGCCTCAGTTTCAGCGATTACTTCATCATTGGACTTAAATTTCTTTCTAGCAAGCTTCTCTTGAGATCTGAAAACAGAAAAAGTCGCTGGGGGCTAAATCTGGAGAATATGGTGGGTGGGTAAGCAATTCAAAGCCCAATTCATTCAATTTGCCATCGTTTTCATCGATCTGTGACACGGTGCATTATCTTGGTGAAACAACACTTTTTTCTTTTGCAAATGTGACCGTTTCTTTGCGATTTCAGCCTTCAATCGATCCAAAAGTTCACAGTAATACTCGCTGTTGATGGTGGTTCCTTTTGGAGATAGTCGATGAATATTATTCCGTTCGTATCCAAAATACAGACGCCATCACCTTACCGCCGACTGTTGCGTCTTTGCTCGCTTTGGATTCGGTTCGTCGACTGCTGTCCACTCAGCTGACTGTCTTTTGGATTCTGGTGTGTAATTGTGAAGCCATGTCTCATCCATTGTCACATATCTACGATAGAATTCCCTTTTATTGCGGTTTAACAGTGCCAAAGACTCCTCCGAAGCATCGATTCGTTGTTGTTTTTGGTCGACTGTGAGCTCACGCGGCACCCAATTTGCACAGAGCTTTCGCATACCCAAATGTTCATGTAAAATGGTAAAAACACTACCATCTGCTACCTTTACAATGTCAGCTATTTCGTGCACCTTCAATTTGCGATCGTTTATAACCAATTTGTGGATTTTTTTTATGTTTTCTGGAATAACAGCCTCATTTGGCGTCCACTGCGCTCTGCATCTTTTGTGCTGGTACGACCACATTTAAATTCAGCCATCCACTTCTCTACCATTTGTCTCGATGGAGCAGAGTTTGGATAATGTTTATCAAGCCATTGTTTGGTTTCCACTGTATTTTTTTTCATCAAAAAGCAATGCTTTATTAAAAATTCGAAATTCACTTTTTTCCATTTTTTTTCAAAAACAAAAGTTGCTTCACACAAAATGCTATACTCACGAATAAATAGTCAGATTGCTGTCAAATTTATACACGTATCGTTTGAAGGTTAGTACTAAATAAAAATCATATGGAAAAAATTCTAGTAACGCCATCTATGTGTCATCCTACGGACTTATTGAATGACCTAGTATATATCGAATGCAGGTATTAGAAAAACATACATTAAGTCTTGATTTAGATTATATAAAATAATAAATCACCATGCGTAAATATGGGAATTAACAAGCATTTGACTAACATGTACCTCGTGTGTCGAGGGGTAAACATCTTGAATTTCTTAAGCCTATATAATGAACTGTATAATGTTACAACAAATTTTTAGATATATGATCAGACCAACATAGATGTTTATCAAAGATAACGCCTAGATTTTTAACTTTATAAGAGAAAATAATTTCAAATGTCATTCAAATATAAAACAGGTTTAACAACATCTATCTGTTGTCTGAATATTACAATAGCTTGAGTTTTTGCTGCATTTAATAGTAAATCATTTGTTTTGACCCACTTGCAACAGAAAGAAGATCTAAATTGATACAGTTTGAAGCTTCTGATACTTTAGTTTTATCAAAAGCATAATAAAGTTGGAGGTCGTCAGCAAACATATGAAAACGACAAGAATTGATGAAATTTTGTTTGTTTTTCTTTCTTTGTATCAAAAGAAACAGCTATGTCTACTCATAGACGTGCGTAACTTTTTCATTTGATTTAAAATTGCACAATTATTGCGAGTTTTTTTTAAATCTTTAAATAATGTGACTCCCTCCTTGCGACTGTAAAAAGAAATGAACAAAAATGACGTTTTGGCTTTTATTATAAGCAAACATATAATTTTTGATTTTTCCTCAATGAAGAATAGACAAATAATGAAAAAAGTTTGCCAGCAAATTTTCATAATATACTTTGAGATATTTACATAACTTAAATATTTGTTCGTGTTGTTAGAAAATACTACTTGTCCACTAAAAAATATTTGAGTAAAATAATCACATGGAAATAACAGAATAAACTTAAATTATTCTCGTAATTATTTTCAATTATTTTCTAAAAATTAGTACAATAATAAAGAAAACATATAATTTGTTTTGGCGTTTTACGTTTAGAATTGTTTTTATCCACGACTACTAAGGAATATATGCTTTCCATGCGTATGTCTTCCATTGTAATTGTATTCATTCCACAACTAATGAATTTGATTAAAATTCTTTAACAGTTCTATAGTTTATTAAATATTCCCCTAACAAATTAAACAACAAACTTGTTTTGTTTTTCGCTATCTCCCGGGTAAGAATTAGCTAATGGGCCAAGCCTGGACCAAGCCCGCGCCATAGCTTTTGGGGTTAACATTTAACATTTCACTTAACTTAACATTTCCAAATGGCCCAAGCTTGGAATGATGTCCTGGGACCAAGACTGGCAAACCAGACTTGGGCCAAGTCTGGCAAATCAGACTTAGGCCTAATCTGGCAAACCAGACTTGGGCCAAGTCGTGCAAATCAGACAAAATCTGGCATAAGAAAACACCCATACAAAACTTTTTGAAATATTTCATGAAATATTAATTAAATATTTCATGACATATTTCAAAAATATAAATTTCATGAAACTTACATTCACTATAACAATGCATGGCGAATAACGTGTAATATAATAAACTGAATCTTCGTTCAGTTTAGGCATTTACAAATGGCCCAGACTAAAGCCGGAGTTAACTAGCCAAGGCTTGGCTCGCCAATACTGGCCCGAGGTTGGCCCATTGTTTAACATTGGCAGTTCCTACCCGGGCTTTGATGTATTTGTTTCAATATGGCGATATAAATTTTTGCATGAAAACTGGAAATTAAACGAAATATTTACAAGACAAGAATCTACATACAAGAATCTACTATTAATTTATGGTTTAATAAAAAATTTGTGGTTAAAATTAAAAACAGATCAAAATGGAGAAAAGAGAAATTGAATATGACCACCATTTATCAATGGCGATCACCATTTATTATGTCTCTCTTCATATAATTTTAAAGTTATGTTGTCTCTATATTTATATAAACTCTTGGTACAAACGATATGCTCGTACAAACGATATGTCTTTTATAATTATATTTTCTTTGACATTGTAAGAAACAAACAAGCAAACAAATTTTTTTCTTTCGTTAATACCAATAGCATACGAAATTTTCAAATATTTTAAAAATTGTCAAGAAAAACTCGATGTACACTTTCAAGAATAGCCCTATTATAAAATTAAATTGATTTTTCAGACTGGGTAGTCAGACAATGATGATAGCCTCTGTAAACAAAACTATGTTGTCCAAATGTTGACTGAAAACAATTTAAGAGCTATTTGCTTGGCGTGTATTATGGCTATGAACAGAGGCGCCAGAGCAAAACAATAAACTGTTTTCATTAGAAACATTTGCAGATTTAGTATTATGTCATCGTAGAGATCAGTTGTTGGTGTGAGTGCTTGAAGAATTTGTTTTTTTTTTTTTTTTTTTTTTAAACATTTGTAATGGATAGTCTGGGCTAATGTCTGAACCCAGTGTATTATAGTCTCAGATTTATTGGTTTTCATTTTTGTTATTCACATGTACCGCGCGTAATAGTTTCCCATCCATTCACCTTCAATAGCCATGGTTTTATAGTCCCCGTAACTCATCGTTTTCTTATTCTTCTTAAAATTTAACTAAATTTTCATTAGCTGGACGGACATGTTTGAAGAGAGTTGAACTCCTTGCACTAATTGATTTGAAATTGTAGTTCCTTAAAAGTTGTCATTACCTATAGTAAACTTTCATCTTGATCGAAAATTGTATGAATGTAAAAAAATTTTCCTTAAATTTTGTCTCTATAAACATTGCTATTTAATTTTGCAATTCACTAAAATTAACTCATACTATATTTCCATTCACTTTGGTTCACTCTATTACTTCAATTTGAATTCTCTAAACATCTAACGTAATGTCGAATTCTTTTCACCCAAATCCATCAAAAAAAATTGATGTAAATCAAAAATTTTGTTCTTTTCACCCAAAAACATCAATTTTTTTTCCGATTTACATCAAAAAAAAAAAAATGTGCATTTTTTCGTAAATTTTTTTTACATTACTAATATCAACAAAGAAAATTTAAAAAATAAACGTTTTGTTAACGACAATTTTTATATAACTATGAATTGTTTAATTTTGAAGAATTAATTATTGTGTTTTGTATTATATATACGATATAATGTAACTAACATTTAATAAAATAGCTCTTAATAAATAAATAAAACTCTAAAATGGATTTATTAGAATTAAAATATTATATTTCATTGGGTGGATGAAAAAAGATGCATCATAGAAAAAAACGAAGACGCTTTTCTCTAAAATGAAGTAATTTAAATTGAAAACAAATATGAATGAATAAAACAAAATTATTTTATTTTCAAATTAATTGAAACTAATATAAATATTTCAATACGCAATTGCAGAATATGCTATTATACGAAATTTTTCAAATTTAAAAGTAGACAACCGCCATTTAAATATCACTAATACAAACATATTTCACATCAACTTTTGTTTTTTGTTCTTTTCAGACCCGAATTTATAAATTGATTTAGAAAAGTCAAAAGAAAACCACATAACTTACACAATGAAGTTTTCAAAACCTTACAACAGCTGTGCGTTTATTTTTACAGTCATTAACATGCAAAGAAGTATTATCTTGCTTTGTTATACATTCAATCTGTTTTTCTCTTTACCTGAGAACAAGAAAATTTACTTTAAACAATCTTTCCGATATAAAACCGAACTTCACTGTACGACTTTTGTAGTTTTGTAATGCCTGAACGCCTTAACGTCGATTAAACTTGTAATTGATTCATTCTGAATTCAATGATAAATGTTATTAATATATCGGAAATAAGTTGTATCGTAAAATTGTTACTGCGCAATATTTTGAAAAACCAAACAGTTTTGTTTAACTATAAAAATTTCCTAACACTTGATTTGAATTAATTGTTTTACATCTGAAACCCTATATTCGAGGTTTTCGATTTTCGAAAAGGAATTTTTTTTGGTATATATGGATCGACTGTAGTCTTTTCAATCTCTTATTCTATTACATTTTTGATTCGTGCGTTTGACGTCTCTTAGTCAATTGGATGTCAAAACAACCGCCAGCTGTTGTTACATTAATTTTTTTGCTGTTGACGTTTTACCCGCCGAATATTTTGGGTGTGGTGATTTGTGTGATTTCTGAGAGGATAACCTCAGAAAAAAAAACGACTGTTTTGATGTTACCGAGCCAACTAAGATATCAATTGAAGAGTTGCAAAACCATCGAAAGGATTAACTGGAACCACAGGTAATGAATATTATGGAATTATTTAGTAAAAAGAAGGCTCATTACATGAGAACGTTGACCGTGGGATCCAAAGTTTAATGTTTGTGGTTATCCAATTATTGAAAGCCTCACGTATATGTGTATATTGAAAATTATTAGGTTGCAACTAGTGTTTATAAACTTGCCACAGTATTTTCATTGCAATTGGTGTAGATACAAAATTTAAAATTAATTCATTGCAAGTAGTGTGTATACTAATCAAAAATTCAGTAATCACCTGTAGTGTTTATAAACTTTAACAATTAGCTGAATGGCAATCCGAATGAATATATTGCAATTAATGTGTAAAATAATCTAAATTAATAAGTTGCCAGTCGTGTATATAAACTTTACACAGTAGTTTAAATGCAATTAGTTATATATAAAATTAAGGTTAGTTCATTGCAATTGGTGTACGCACAAACCAAATTTCATTCATTGCAAGTAGTGTATGTATAGATCGAAATGCCTTCATTACAATTAGTGGTTATAAACTTTAAACATTAGTTTAAATACCATCAAACTTAGGATATTGCAATTAATGTATCTACACTTGGAAAATCCGTTTACTCAAAATTAGTATGTTGCAATTAATGTATATACAAATTTCTAATACTATTCCGACCAAAAATGAACATAGTACATTAGAAATGACAATTAGTGTTTGTGTAATTTATTGAATTATTTATTAACTTTTTGTACCTAGCAAAATTAGAAATTACAATTAGTGTTTGTGTAATTTATTGAACTATTTATTAACTTTTTGTACCTAGCAAAATTAGAAATTACAATTAGTGTTTGTGTAATTTATTGAACTATTTATTAACTTTTTATACATAGCAAACTTAAAAATTACAATTAGTGTTTGTGTAATTTATTGAACTATTTATTAACCTTTTTGTACATAGCAAAATTCGAAATTACAATTAGTGTTGGTGTAATTTATTGAACTATTTATTAACTTTTAGTAGATAGCCAAATTAGATGTTGCAATTAGTGTTTGTGCAACATTTACATAGTAAAATTATTTAATGCATGTGTAGAACTGTTCATTACTTCATTAGTGTATAGGCAAATTAGTTCGTGCCAGTAATGTTCGTAACTCCATTAATTAATATTATTGTTCAATAAAAATAAGAAAGAAATCGTATGCGTGCCTAGTTAAATTATTCCATGTCCGCACTGGTTGATCCTCCTAAAAGAAAAAAATTACAATTGTCCCAGTTGAAGTTACTGCATTTACATCGGAAGTTTATTCAACGATTATTAGTACCACGTTGTCGTTTGGTACTTGTGCAACTTGGTCAACTATAATCATAACATTTTATTCAACGTTTACAACTACAAAATTATTCAACACTGCTGATTGCCAGTTTGATTACGTTTCTACCTAACATTTTATTTAACATTTACAAATTAATCAACGTTGCTGATTACCAGAATGATTAACGTTTCTACTTAACATTTTATTTAACATTTACAAATTAATCAACGTTGCTGATTACCAGATTTATATAACGTTTCTATTTATCATTTTGATTCAACAAAATTATCCATCAATTGCAAGTTTATATAACGTTTCTACTTATCGTTTTTGATTCAACAAAATTATACATCGATTGCAAGTTTATATAACGTTTCTATTTATCATTTTGATTCAACGAAATTATCCATCAATTGCAAGTTTATAAAACGTTTCTACTTATCATTTTTGATTCAACAAAATTGTACATCGATTGCAAGTTTATATAACGTTTCTACTTATCGTTTTTGATTCAACAAAATTATGCATCGATTGCAAGTTTATATGACGTTTCTACTTATCATTTTGGATTCAACAAAATTATACCTCGATTGCAAGTTTATTGAACGTTTCTACCTAACATTTTGGTACAACGTTTGTACGTGCAACTTTGATCAACGTTCGTGATATACAAGTATTTTCGAGAGATTTCAAACGTGACCAACGAGCTGATGGAGGGCTGATCTAAACAGGATTTTGGAGGCTAGGAGGATATAACCATGGGTGAGTCGATTTGAATGTTTTTTTTTTTTTTTCTTTTTTTTTATTCTTATGATTTAGGGGTGTGAATGTGTGTGTGTGTGGGCGTATGTGAGTGAACGCGGGGGTTGGACGTGTTGATCGTGGGTCTTTCGCAAATGGGGTCGCCAGAGTCTCCATTTTTCCACTTGTATTTCCTTCCATTTCTGTAAATTTCCGCGAATAGCGTACATTTCTGTATTTGTGCTGAAGTGGCAGGGTTTCTTAATTGTCCCCATGGACTGAAGCTGGCTTGGGGCAATAAAATAAATCTCGCTAGGTACGCTTCCTGCTATGCCATTCTCATTGGTTCGCCAGTGAGAAAGCGCTTCATTACACATTTCATGTTACAACACGAACGACAAAGCCTTAAAATATACCCTATTTTCAAGCGAAAGTGCTGTTGGTTTTTTGTAAATAAAATGGAACTGGGTGATCCGATTTTAAATCGGTTTTCAATTTTTAATAGCTCAATATTGGTGGAGTATTTTGGTATATAATTTGTTTTTTTATCCCAACTAAATCATTAAAAAAATGAATTTAAAGTTTGCTAAAAGTTTTTCAATAAAAAAAAATCAAAAAAAAACAGAAAATAATAGAATTTTTAATTTTATTTCATAAATAATTGACTAAATTGTTTAACAATATTTGATTATTTGATTAATTCATTAAATTTAATTAATATTAATATAATATAAAGTTATTATCTTATGTGACCGCCTTGTGCTGCAATCTTTTCGCGCATTCTATTAGACATTGAATTTAACAAAT
Source organism: Diogma glabrata (assembly GCA_963693315.1). NCBI lineage: Eukaryota > Metazoa > Arthropoda > Insecta > Diptera > Cylindrotomidae > Diogma > Diogma glabrata. Next base: position 218,532,445 of record OY856186.1, read on the forward strand.
TGATGAAATATTGGCGCCAATCAACGCCTCTCAACATGTTGTGCGGTCTCACAATGGCATCCCAGACCTCATCATTACTGTGAAACACTTGGTGTTCACTCCTAACTTTGCCTTTGATCTCTGACCCGACATTCTCAACAGGATTTATCTCTGGAGAGAGACTGAAAATACAAATTTCTACATTAATTAAATATTTAAAATTACAAGATAAAATTAATTCACCTTGGGTGATCAAACACAAAATCCCGTGTATCGCCTATATTTTCATTAATCCATTGTTTGACAGCATTTGAAGTGTGTACCGGATGATTGTCGTGTAACAACAAGACCATACCATCGTCAAAGTGTTCATCAATGTATGGCTTCAAATTGTGAACACTTTGACGATGGTATGGTCTTGTTGTTACACGACAATCATCCGGTACACACTTCAAATGCTGTCAAACAATGGATTGATGAAAATATAGGCGATACACGGGATTTTGTGTTTGATCACCCAAGGTGAATTAATTTTATCTTGTAATTTTAAATATTTAATTAATGTAGAAATTTGTATTTTCAGTCTCTCTCCAGAGATAAATCCTGTTGAGAATGTCGGGTCAGAGATCAAAGGCAAAGTTAGGAGTGAACACCAAGTGTTTCACAGTAATGATGAGGTCTGGGATGCCATTGTGAGACCGCACAACATGTTGATTAGCGCTAATATTTCATCAATTTGTTAAATTCAATGTCTAATAGAATGCGCGAAATGATTGCAGCACAAGGCGGTCACATAAGATAATAACTTTATATTATATTAATATTAATTAAATTTAATGAATTAATCAAATAATCAAATTTTGTTAAACAATTTAGTCAATTATTTATGAAATAAAATTAAAAATTCTATTATTTTCTGATTTGTTTTTGATTTTTTTCTATTGAAAAACTTTTAGCAAACTTTAAATTCATTTTTTTAATGATTTAGTTGGGATAAAAAAACAAATTATATACCAAAATACTCCACCAATATTGAGCTATTAAAAATTGAAAACCGATTTAAAATCGGATCACCCAGTTCCATTTTATTTACAAAAAACCAACAGCACTTTCGCTTGAAAATAGGTGTATGTTATGTATATGCATATTTGAGTACGTGGTATAAAAGGTTTATTACATTTGGTATTTTAAAATTAAAATTTATTTGCAAGGAATCGCATGAATTTGCTATCTAAATAAACTCTTATCTGAATTCTGAATGTTCGAACCTACGTTCTAGGAGAATAATATTTTTTGCTCAACCCTTAACCTACTAGACTAGCGACAAAATCTGGTTCGGTTTTTGCATCATTCCAAGTTCTACATAGTTTTCAGAAAATCAAATTATTTTGAAAAACCCTCACCTCATTTTTATGCTTAAATGTATCAAACCTTAAATTTGTGGTATGAGAATGCCAGACAGACAAGGTTAATGGTTTAAAAGAGAAAAACTTGCAAATTATGAGAATTTTGTTCTACTTTTTGGTTTTATAGATATATATATTTTGTTGTATTCTTTTATAGTATAGTTTTATGAATTCTAGACGAAAACAGAATTTTATATTATAAATATTGATTTAATAAAATGAAAACGAATGAAATGATGCTCTTTAGGTTTTGCGCGAGGATTTTATATAAATCAAAGTTTGTACTGTAATGTTACTCCTACACCAAAAACTTTTCAGTGAAATTTGATGTCTAATGTTACTTGTACACAAAAGATGAAAATTGCAGACATAATTGTTTACACGAAAGTTGTTTTTAGTGAATTGGTTTTTAAGTATGATTTAAAATAATGTCTCGATCAAAAACATTAAGATTGCTGTTTACATATTATTGTTGAGAAAAAGAAAAAGAAATTTTCTTAAAGTTTGTAGTTTTGGCAATTGATAGAGAGAACTTTCGTAAGAACTTTGTTCAAAGCCACAAGTAATGTCGATTTTGTATAGAAAAATATGAGTCAATAATAATATATTAAATGAATACACACATTCGACGAGTAATTATGGTTGGTGATATGTTCAACGATTTCTCGAAAACGCCTCAGCCGAATTGGTTGGCTTAAATTGTATTATGTACTAAGATAATTAATATACCTGTGGTATACCAATTGTATTCTATACTAAGATAAATATAAATATATAATATATTTGAGGCTCTGAGTGTAAGCTACCAGGCGGGTCGCAGGTGGTGGATAGCGTAACATTATTGTAATATTAATATAATATTATTGTTTACTAACAATACGATCGCGTACAGGGTAGATCCCGAATATCAAATAGGGACCCCGAACCATACACTCTCACTTAATCCAGTGGTGTGGCAGCCGAGGTGATCGATTGGCTGATGGTGATCTTCATCAGTCGCTAACGGCGCACAGCTCAGGGCTCGGTCTCCCCTTGCAGTATTGCGACTTGGTCAAGTAAGGCGGCCCTGCTTGACTCGACTTTCTTTCCGACAACCAATATATATGCGTATGGGTAAATCAAACAAAAAAAAAAAAACAAAAACACAAACACAAACACACATAACAGCACCACAACGTCCAAAAAACACAACAAAAAACCAGAGGAACATTCTATGGACGGTAACACGTCCACAGTAAACGTTCCAAAATCTGGCAGAAACTCCACCTCTACTCCGGAGGCTTGTGAGAATCTTCGGGTTGTGTCACACATGGCTCTTGGAGATTTAAACAAGTCTCTGGAAAGTATCCGTCTGGGGCAGTCGGAATCGGAGGTCAACAAATCTTCGGAGATGCAGGCTGCCGAGACCACTGTAACAGTTGGTAGAAAGAGGAAGAGGAAAAACGTTTGTGGTTCAGTGAGGAGAAAAAAGAAGAAAGCTAAGACTGACTCCTCACTGCAAACAGAAATTGCAGAGCAGGCCACTACATCTAGCGGTCTCTCTGCAACAATACCTCCCTTGGAAACGAGGGCTGAGATGATCAGAAAGATTCGTCTACCGATCACCTCGGTCCCGCATCGTAAAGCGAGCCTCTGTATTCCATCGAAGTCGACGACAACGACGGGTTCGAACAAGGTTGCATCAAGCTATGCTAGTGCAGCTAAGAGAGGGCTAGTTGGAATTGTTGAATCTGACAATGGAGCTATCAGCCAGGAACAAAGCAATTTGATCCAGCAACGCCTGTTTGAAGATATGTTGAAACAAATAGGAACCCTGCCAACCTTTGATGGAGCATCTTTGAAAGAAGGAAAACTCTATTTCCGATGTTCAAACAACTTTTCATTGAACTGGTTAGTGGAGAAAATTACAGGTTGCATTCCATGGGAAGGAGCAAGGCTTTCAGCAATGAAGCTGTGAGATCTCCCTAAGACGCACTTGACCAAAATTTGGATTCCCGGTCTTAGACAATCTGAGACGGCTTTATTGGGTGGTCTTGGATGTCAAAATGGCTTGGACAATTTCAAATGGAGTATCCGATCGTACGGGGGGCAGAAATTGTACATTCTTTTTGATGAAGATAGTGCGAAAGCAATATCTAATCGGAAAGCGAAACTTTTCTTCATGTGCGGTTCGTTAGATGTTAAGTTTATTGGATCACGCCTGAAGACATAAGCGAATATCACTGTTATGATGGCAGTGGAAAAGCGTGAGTTTTTACAAATCAATCTGCAATATAGCATGAGTGGGTCATATAATCTCATGGCTTCACTTGCTAAAAAGTTGCAGACAAAAATATTAATAACTCAAGAGCCCTACATTATTAAAAACAGAGTAGCCGGTCTTTCAATGAAGAGCTGGAACATTCTGTATAAAGGGGGTCCTGACAAAACCAGAACCTGCATAGCATCACACCAAAGTCTTGATATGCCTCTTCTGGCTGATTTATCCTCAGGTGATTTAACCGTAGGAATGCTCAGTTATGGAACAGCTACGGAAAAAAGGCGGATACTTATTGTGTTTGCTTATTTTCCGTACGATTCCATTAGTCCCCCGCCAACGCTGGAATTGGTGCGCGTGGATGACCTTGCCAAGCATAAAAACCTGGATATCATAGTCGGCTGTGACGCCAATTCACATCACGTAAGCTGGGGAAGTACCAATAATAACAGCAGAGGTCAGTCTCTCTTAGAGTACTTGACTACTACAAATTTGGAAATTCTAAACTCCGGAGGAGAGCATACTTTTGTTAACTCCCGACGGCAAGAAACCATAGACATCACTCTATGCTCCAGACCTCTTCTAGAAGACATCAGGAACTGGAGAGTGTCAAATATATAGACTTTCTTGTATGGCGATCCCAATCGAGGATCGCGTCTACCGGAATCCAAGACAAACGGATTGGGTGTGCTTCAGGGGCATTGTAGAGGAGGAACGGGCTAGTGGAAACATTTCCAAAGTTCGGGCTATTGATCAGGCCGTTGACCAGCTCAACGATCTGTTAGTCTGGGTTTTGAGAGCTCGTGTCCCGATCCCGAAACGAGGCAACGAAGTGCACACAAGTCAGTTTGGTGGAACAAAAACCTTGATAAACAGACAAAGATCTAAGAAACTTCTGAACAGAGCATTGAAAACTCGGGATGAAGCTGATTGGGCTCTGTACAGTGAAGCAAGGAAACTTTTCAAAAGGCTTATTCGTAAATCAAAGAAGAGGTCTTATGAAAAGTACTGTGAGTCGATTGAGACTATCACAAGAGGTGCTGCATTAATGAGGGCCTTGAAAAGGGATCCTTTAGCGAGACTGGATAATATTAAATTATCCAACAATACTTACACTTCTTCAAACGAAGAAACTTAAACAGCAATGTTTCAACACCATTTTCCTGGCTGTGTACTTGGGGAGATTCCTCAAGGGACAGCCGTAGAAAATAGGGAAAAACCAAACCGAATGTTGTATTATGATACAACAGTGTCTGGACATAATAGGAGATGGGCTCTTAAAGATCTTCGTGGCCTGCATAGTTCTCGGCTATGTACCACAGGCCTGGAGAAATGTGAGAGTTCATTTTATCCCAATACCAGGTAAAATCAACTATTGCGAAGCGAAAAACTTCAGACCGATCAGTCTTTCCTCATACTTTCTAAAGTCTCTGGAAAGGTTGACGGACCGTTACATCAGAAACGCCTGTCTGAAGAAAACCACGCTAAACAATAGGCAGCACGCTTATCAAGCGGGAAAGTCTACGGACACAATCCTTTCAGAGGTTGTCTCTGATATTAAAGAGACTATCTCTAAAAAGGCTATCACTCTTGACGCTTTTCTTGACATAGAAGAGGCTTTTGACAAAGCCACTTTTGAGTCAAACCTTAACGGAGCGGAAAGGTACGGGGTGAATAAAACACTCCTAAGGTGGATACGACGGGCTCTGGAAGATCGATGTCTGTTTATTCACACGAAGGACAACACCACAATCCAGGTAGGTGTGAAGCGTGGATGTCCCCAAGGGAGCGTTCTATCACCCTTGCTTTGGAATATGATGGTAGACCAGCTCCTAATTGCATTAAATGATAAAGGGCTAAACACATACGGCTATGCCGATGATATTAGCATTCTTTTGAAAGGAGACAACATGGGGCATCTCTGCCGAAAAATGCAGAACGCCATGGACATTGCCAACAGCTGGTGTCAGAAGAATGGTCTCTCGATCAATGCTTCTAAGACACAGCTCGTTGCGTTTACCAACAGAAGGAAACTAAACAACTTCACTCTTCTTTCATTCGGTAATAACAAATTAGCACTCCAAGATAATGTAAAGTATCTTGGTGTTACTCTCGATAAACGGCTCAATTGGGCTGTTCATGTTAAGACTAAATGCGCAAACGCAACTCGAGCTCTGTGGCAATGCAGGAGGCAATGTATCACTAGTGCTTTCAGGACAACGCCCACAGCGAGTCTGCAGGTCTTATTTGGGCTTCCTCCCTCGCACATATTTGTGAGAATGGAGGCTTTTAAGGCTACAAAAAGGCTTGAACTCCTGTGAAACACTATGAGGCTGTAGGAAAAATCATCAAGCGCTATGGAGGGATCTGGAGGAACACCTGACAGATTTGTCCATGCCGACTGATGACACAGTACCTCTAACTACCTTTCAAAAGCAGTATAGAGTGTTACAAAGTAGTCTGGTGATCAACGAACCAGTTGTATAATTCCCTGATTTAGAGATGCGCTACTTTCTCACCCGCATCAAATTTGCATAAGCTGAGATTTTTTATAATCATCTTCGTTTCTCCTTTAACCATATTTTCTTAAACTCAAACCGTAATTGCCATCTACAATAGTTCCCGTGAAACAAAGATTGTCCCAAAACAGTTGTGTAATATTTTCCAATATAATTTCCTTTATTCAGTTTGGAATCGTTGATTGCTATAAATTTAGCATAAAACAATTGTACAGTAACATTAATTCGTAGTTCCGCTATTCCCATATAGATTGCCTGCAATCGTTTTATAATCTATGTTTCTGTTTATAATTATTCTACAACTTTAGTACAGGTTGGAGTCTTCACTCTTTATTAGTACACATATTTATCGAACGAGATTGTCCAACAGACAAACTTATTGTGTTTATCGATTGGTGATGTAAATACGGTCGGTACTTCTGCCTATAAATACGCCTAGCCGCGTATAGAGGCCCTCTTAGTCGCCGAATTCTGTTTTTTTTTTTTTTTTTATTTTTTTTTTTTCATTGGAGGGCCTTGAGACTTACAGTTCAAGTAGCACTGCGACCTGAAGGTCTATTGTGCTTACCCTGATTTTGTTATTAGTCAGTCGTCGTCTGTGTCGTTACTGGTTGTATTCTGTCATCCAAGTTGAGACTTTTAATAAAATTAATTAGCTCAATTGGAGTGACGTTTTGTGGTAATGGAAGTGTTAGTCTTCTATGACCAAGTTGGTTGTATCTGTGCCCAGAGAGTTCAGGACAGCTGCAGATGACGTGTTCCATCGTTTCCGCGTCCGAGTAGCAGAATCTGCACCTGTCGGAAACAACAAGGCCTATTTTGTTAAGATGGTGGTTTAAAGGACCATGTCCAGTAACGCACCACGTTAAAATTCTTAGAGACTCTCTGTTTAAGTCGATTGTTTTTAAGGGTGAAACAGGTAGGTTACCTAGAAACTTCTTGGAGTGTACTAGTCCCTCTCTGCTTCTCCATATTTTAGCATTTTGTTCTTGTTCCATTGTTTGGATTGTGCTTTTGAGCGAACTCTTGGCCATTCCAAAGCATGGTTCCAGTCCAACAAATTTTTTATTGGCACCTTGCTTTGCTAAAGCGTCAGCGATAACATTTCCTTGTATTCCTGTGTGGCTAGGTGCCCACACAAGTGTTACTATGTTATTGCTCGAGATTTTTAATAGATTTTGGTAGCATTCCCATACCAGTTTTGAATCAAAGCGCGTAGATTTTAGTGCCAAGAGTGCTGCTTGGCTGTCAGAGATAATATATATTTCAATATTTTGGTATTTTCTTTCAGCGCATAGCAAAGCGCAACTGCTAATGGCAAAAATTTCGGCTTGAAATATGGTTGTTGTGGTGCCTAAGGCAACCGTTTGTTTTGTTCTAGGACCAAACACTCCTGCTCCCGTGCCCACGTTGGTTCGAGAACCATCTGTGTACCAGATGCTGGCGTTATGTGGCAGTGACCGTATGTAGTTTTTAATAAGATCTCTGGCCAATATCTTGACATCAAAGTGCCTGTCTAAATCTATTGTTTGTGGCATACAATCCGAAATATGGTATGTATGCAGTTCAGCTTGTAATTCAGAAAGGATTTTAAGGTGTCCAGTTAGATTACCCGGCTTAAACCCTTCTGTGAGCTGCAGTCTATAAACGCTCAACACCGCTACAGATTTAACATGTAGGTGCAATGGAGAAAGCTTTAGAAGAATCTCCATTGCTGACGTTGGCGTGGTTTTGAAAGCACCTGTGGCACTAAGACACACAAGCCTTTGTATTTTTGTAAATATATTTTGAGCTGTTATTTGGCGCGTTTTAGGCCACCAAACTAAAGCTGCATATGTTAGAATTGGTTTTATAATACTTTGGTGCAACCAAAGTATCATTTTTGGGAAGACCCCATGTTTTCCCAAACAGGTTTCTGCATGTGAAGAAAACTTTGTTTGCCTTATCAGAGATATATTTCAGGTGTGGGTTCCAAGTTAGTTTGCTATCCAGGATCACACCTAAATATCTAACCTCTTTTGATGTTTGTATTGGATCGCCGTTTAGAACAGGAGAAACGAAATTGAAGTTTCTCCTGTTTGTGAAAACGACAATGCTTGTTTTTTGGGGATTGATCGACAGTCCCAATCTGTTGCACCACTTTGATACAATATTAAGAGCTGTCTGGGTTCGACCAGCGACAATGGAGTCATGTTTCCCTCTAACCATGACTGCCACGTCGTCGGCACAGCCTACAGTGTTGAAGCCGGAATCATTTAGCTTAGTGAGATCATCAGCCACCATTAGCCAAAGCAGCGGAGAGAGCACGCCCCCTTGCGGGCAGCCTCTAGATGCAGTAACAGTCACTGAATAATCACCTAGTGTAGCCGTTATCTTCCGACTCTGTAGCATCTTGATAATCCACGCAATGATAAGCGGGTTTATATTTTTCTTTGTGGCCATTTCAATGATAGCATTGAAGTGGACATTGTCAAAGGCTCCTTGTATGTCCATAAATGTACATACAAGTGCCTCCTTATAGTTTAAGGTGCTCTCAATTTCTTTCACCATTTTGTGTAACGCCGTTTCAGTAGATTTCCCAGTTTGATAGGCGTGCTGGCTAGAGTTGAGAGGGTTTTGTTTGAGACATACATGACGGATGTGATAGTCCAACATCTTTTCCATTGTTTTTAATAGAAAAGATGTAAGACTTATGGGTCTGTATGATTTGGCTTCATTTGGTTTTTTTTCCTGGCTTAGGTATAAAAACAACTCCGCCGAATTCTTATTCGATTATGATATCAATCAGATGTTTGATATTTTTTGAGTTGGAATGTCAAACTCTGACGAATTAATAAAAAGAAATAGCTAGTGTTTTGTGAATTTTGTTCCGTAATGTCTCGTAATCGTGTTAAGTTTCATTTTAATTTATTGCAATTAATTAGTAAAAACCGTGTTGTTGATTAAATTATGAATATCTATCAGCCAAATGGCGATCATAGTGATAAAGAAAATTTGCATTTGTTAAGAGAGTAAGATAAATTGTAATCATTTGTTATTTTCTTATTTCTTATTCTCATTTTTTTGATTTATAATTTGTTTTTTTTTTCGGTTTATAACAGTGTGTAAGTATGGTATAGTAAGCAAACATTTTGTTGTATTTTAAGTAAAATAAGAAAAATGTTTTTGTCATATTTGATTTTTGTGTTTTTCTTTATACTTTTTAGTAAAGGAAACGCAATTACTAGTACGAATAACCTGAGTTAAGTAGAGATTTCGTTGTGTTTAGACGATAAAAACACAGCTATTTCACAGTTTTAAGTTTTCACCTCTGTCGGCAGTCCTCAAGACTGCCTTCTTTTTTTATATTTGAAGAAGACACGATATAATGGGATGTGTGTTGATTGTGATGACAAATTAAACTATTCTATAAGAACCGTAACAGTATAATTATATATATAAGTTCTTGAAGAGATCAAACTATTGAATTTCATTCAAAGAATCCTATGTAGAACTTTAGTTTAATAAAATTACTGAACGAAAATGTACTTAACTACATCTTAAAACTTACCTAAGCCAGATTACGCTTTACACAACTTACTAAAGTTGGTCACCAATGAGTTTAATGAACTTCATAAACCTCATTATTAAACAAATGTTATCGGGCAGCACCGTAGAAATACAACTCTATTCTATCAATAATTTTGTTATTGCATAATTTGGCAAAAAAAAATAAATGTTTGTTGTTTATTTTTTAATCTTTCTAAGTTCAATCATTTCAATGATACAAAATGAAAACAGTTATTTTAAACCGTTCTCAATTATTCACTCTTATCATAAATTAAATAAAAATAATACATAATTTTTTTTTGTTTGAATTGATAATGTTAGATCTATTTGCTTAATTTTTTTTCAACCTAAATATTATTATTTTTGTTCTACTTATTATTATTACTTTTGTTACATTTAAAAATGTAATACTAATAACAATACAATTTATTATTAAAAACTCAAAAAGTGTTCTTGATGCATATTGCGCAAGTTGTGAGATTTCAAGGCTTAGTTTAACAATTTCATAACTAGAAGCAAAAATTCTTTCCTTTATTTAGATCATTAACAAGGTACAAGTTTTCGATTGAAACTACTAAAAAGGGTTTAAGTAAACGGCAACATTGGTTTATTAAATATATGACCCTTAGTCTTGTTTCTCTAACTAAAATAATTGTGACCGAAATTTGAAGTGTTTGTAGAACTGATGGTCAGTTGTATCTTATTTTACAGACTGTTAGGACTTCACCTTAATGACTCAAACAATCTAAGTGGGTGAAATAATTATTAACTGACGTAGACCGCAGCTAAATTCTGTAACTGTAAAGCGGCGAAATGATAAGTATTTGCATGACACTTCACGGCTCACAGTTATAGAATTTAGCAGCAGGTTTGTTTATTTTGATGTGTATACCAGACGTATTATGCATGACTTCCAAAATACTTATGATAATACTATGCATCGTATGTCATAGGTGGAAAAAGAGAGCGTGAAATCTTACGTTAAAAAACGGTTATATTCTTCAGTTTATGTAGGGATTTACGATTATGACCTACACATCCTGATTGTTTAATCAAAGTATAACTTGACTTGCATGTTAGTTAAGAGCTACGAGTTTCTAAGAAGAGATTTTAATGAAAAATGTTTCCTGAAAGAACTAAACAGTTTATTCAGAGAAATCAAAAACATGTGCTCGAATTGAAAAAACTCCAAACTTCCGTTAAACGTTTACTCACAACAAATCTCATTTAAATTCAAATCTATTCAAAATTTCAGTCTAGTGAATTATAATTTTTTTAATCAGTGCATATATAAACAAAAAACAAACAAAAAAAAACACAATTAGACTTCAAATCTTTAATCAATATTTTGTAAATAACTTTTTAAAAAAAACGATGTTAATATTTTTGGGTTTATCCTGTTGTTACATCTTCTATTAATAAAATAAAATAAATAAATAAAATTTTGCTAGGGCGTATTTAAAAAAAAAAAGTGATTTGCAATATTAATTTAAAAATGTGTCACAACAACACATAGATACCTTTTAAGACATAGGTCCCACGTATTTTGTAAACTTTTGTAGTTTGTAATTTCTTGAGACTAGTGATTCCGATAATTCATTCCATTTATACGCTTTACGAACAAAGAAAACCTTGTGTATTTTATCGTTATGACAGTGAAAGATTCCAAAAATTTGGGTGTTTGCCTAAACCAATTGAAGTGAAAAACGAGGAAAAGAATATAGATGAGGCATGATGGATTTCATACGAGCACTGCTATATTTAATATTTATAAAAAACAACGAGATCAGCAACAGTGCGACGATGTTTTAGGGAAGAAAAAGATTTGAATAACATTTCTATAACTTGACAACAATGTTAGACCCGAGTTGTGAAAAAATGGCTATTTTTGATTTTCCTGAAACTTGGAATATTTAAGTAGTATGAATAAAATAAAAAATAAAACTTATTTTAGAATTTTTTTAAAGTCAGTAGTTTGAGCATGTAACATAGTTTGTTATAGTTTGAGCATGTAACATCCAAACATGCGTGAAAAATTAAAGTTTTGCGAATCGAGGTAACTTTAAAATTAAATTTCATATTATACCGATTGCAACTAAATTTGCTTTGTTTGATAGGTGATTAGTTCATCTTTTGAGAAAAAATTAATTAAACGTTTTTGTGATTAATTTTAAAATTATAATATAAAAAAACATTTTAAAACTTTTTGAGATAATTAATTTTAAAGATTTTCAGTCCGACTAAATTATCAAAAAGTTTTAACTACTGGTATTTCATTAAAATGGTTCGGGCTATTATAGAATGATAAAGTAGCAAGCAAATAAGCATAATTAGTGAAATAATTAAAAAGTAATTAATTAATTAATGGGTAGTGAAATCCGAAATTCTACGTCCACGCCGTGCTACCTGGGTAACGCTAACAGAATTATGTTGGTGTAGTTGAGAGAGGCAGAGTAAATACTGCTTATACTCAATGATTCTGCACCATGGCGAGTCATTGGCGCCACAAAACCTATGCAACTCAAGCGTCTGTTCTCCATGTTAAGGGCGGCTTGGATGTTAGGGGCGTCTGTCTTGGATCAAGCGGCTCGCTATATAAACGTGTAACAAGCGTCTGTTCTCTATGTTAGGGGCGGTTTGTAGCGGGCGTCTGTCTTGGATCAAGCGGCTCGCTATATAAACATGTAAAAAGGTTGTTTCTGGTGACCTTAAGATGCAGAACGAACCCATTCACGAAAATTTGGGTTGGGCGAAGGGCTAACACCCCATTTCCGTAAGAATTATTGGTCATGAATTCTGTACACAGGCCTCGGATTATCTCGGATTCATTATTGGAACGACCTCGGAAGCTGTACCCGGACTACGATTTAAAAATGGGAAGCTGGAACGTGCTAAGCCTTAGAAGACCAGGAAATCTACTAAAACTTACAAACCAAATCGATAGCTATACATTAGATATAGCGTTACAAGAACTAAGATGGCCAGGGAGTGGAATCCACGAAACAGCCAAGGGATACACTCTCTACTATTGCGGTCATGACAACGGAGGAGAATTTGGAGTTGGCTGTTTCATACATCGTCGCGTGTATCAGCATGTTATCGACTTTTGCCCAATTAATATGCGGATATGCACAATGAGAATCCGTACGCAAAATTTAATGTAACGACCATCAATGTTCATGCACCTACTGAAGACAAAGCAGATGACATTAAAGACCTGTTCTTTCTAGAACTCGAAGAAGTCATCAGTAACATCCCGCGGTACGATATAAAAATCGTGGTAGTTGACTTCAATGCGTAAATTGATAGAAGTGCAGAACTTAAAACACATGTCCGCCCTAACAGCTTGCATCATACTAGTAACAATAACGGCTTTCGCACAGCTGAACTGACTATGATGTATGATCTAGTAATTTCCAGCACTTTCTTTTTTCATAAGAGAATCCACAAAGCAAAAGTGGAAATCAAACGATGGAAGAACTGAAAATCAAATCGATCATGTCATGATTTCTAAGAGACACTCTACAAGTGTAACTGACGTTCGATCATACGGAAGTGCTGATATGGACACCGATCATAATGCTTGTCATCTTTAAGTACAAGTGCAAATTATCATCTACATTTAATAGGAAAGTAAAAAAGACCGTGCGCTGGAATGTCGAAGCATTTAAACACCTGGAAACACTGAATAGATATCAGGAAATAGTAACACAAAACATAAAAAAGCATCTGAGATGCCATTAAACATACAAGAAGAATGGCAAACGCTTCAATCAACCATCATATCCGCAAACAAACTACAATCGGAAAACGACCACCAAAATCACGTTTGATGACAAGTGCCGCGAAAGCATTGAATACAAACAAAAACTGCGAGAAAAATGGTTAACAAGAAACACCCGAAGCTCCCAAAATGATTATCTATGCGCCAGAAAAGCCTCAGCAAAACTCCTACGGAAAAAGAAACGCGAACACATGAAGAGCTGTATCGAAAACATCAACCAACATGCGGTCAATGGAAATTCGAAAGAGTGTTTTGCCAATGCACGGAATCTGACAAAAGATTTCCATCCAAGATCTTCAGCCATCAAAAATGGAAACAACGAACTTACAACAAGTGAACGTGATGTGATGGCAGTATGGCGATCCCACTTTCAGGACCTACTGAATAGGACGAATGAAATTCATCCTATTAGAGCAATTGCTCCGTCAAGTGAGGAGATTTTTGTCCCTTACCCAACAATAGAAGAAGTGGAAGCTGCCATCAAAAAATTAAAAAATGGCAAATCACCAGGTATCGATGGGATCCCTGCAGAACTATTTAAGAATGGAGGAGCAGCTCTGGTCTCACGTATACAGATGTAAATTTACCGGTAAAATATTTTTATGGTAATTTTACCGTAAAATTACCGGTAAGATTGGTAAAATTGGTAAAATAGGTAAAATATAAAACTGGATCATAAAATTAAATTATGGTTGCATTTTGAATTAATTAAAAATGCAACCATAATTTAATTTTATGATCCAGTTTTATATTTTACCTATTTTACCAATTTTACCAATCTTACCGGTAATTTTACGGTAAAATTACCATAAAAATATTTTACCGGTAAATTTACATCTGTATACGTGAGACCAGAGCTGCTCCTCCATTCTTAAATAGTTCTGCAGGGATCCCATCGATACCTGGTGATTTGCCATTTTTTAATTTTTTGATGGCAGCTTCCACTTCTTCTATTGTTGGGTAAGGGACAAAAATCTCCTCACTTGACGGAGCAATTGCTCTAATAGGATGAATTTCATTCGTCCTATTCAGTAGGTCCTGAAAGTGGGATCGCCATACTGCCATCACATCACGTTCACTTGTTGTAAGTTCGTTGTTTCCATTTTTGATGGCTGAAGATCTTGGATGGAAATCTTTTGTCAGATTCCGTGCATTGGCAAAACACTCTTTCGAATTTCCATTGACCGCATGTTGGTTGATGTTTTCGATACAGCTCTTCATGTGTTCGCGTTTCTTTTTCCGTAGGAGTTTTGCTGAGGCTTTTCTGGCGCATAGATAATCAGTTTGGGAGCTTCGGGTGTTTCTTGTTAACCATTTTTCTCGCAGTTTTTGTTTGTATTCAATGCTTTCGCGGCACTTGTCATCAAACGTGATTTTGGTGGTCGTTTTCCGATTGTAGTTTGTTTGCGGATATGATGGTTGATTGAAGCGTTTGCCATTCTTCTTGTATGTTTAATGGCATCTCAGATGCTTTTTTATGTTTTGTGTTACTATTTCCTGATATCTATTCAGTGTTTCCAGGTGTTTAAATGCTTCGACATTCCAGCGCACGGTCTTTTTTACTTTCCTATTAAATGTAGATGATAATTTGCACTTGTACTTAAAGATGACAAGCATTATGATCGGTGTCCATATCAGCACTTCCGTATGATCGAACGTCAGTTACACTTGTAGAGTGTCTCTTAGAAATCATGACATGATCGATTTGATTTTCAGTTCTTCCATCGTTTGATTTCCACTTTTGCTTTGTGGATTCTCTTATGAAAAAAGAAAGTGCTGGAAATTACTAGATCATACATCATAGTCAGTTCAGCTGTGCGAAAGCCGTTATTGTTACTAGTATGATGCAAGCTGTTAGGGCGGACATGTGTTTTAAGTTCTGCACTTCTATCAATTTACGCATTGAAGTCAACTACCACGATTTTTATATCGTACCGCGGGATGTTACTGATGACTTCTTCGAGTTCTAGAAAGAACAGGTCTTTAATGTCATCTGCTTTGTCTTCAGTAGGTGCATGAACATTGATGGTCGTTACATTAAATTTTGCGTACGGATTCTCATTGTGCATATCCGCATATTAATTGGGCAAAAGTCGATAACATGCTGATACACGCGACGATGTATGAAACAGCCAACTCCAAATTCTCCTCCGTTGTCATGACCGCAATAGTAGAGAGTGTATCCCTTGGCTGTTTCGTGGATTCCACTCCCTGGCCATCTTAGTTCTTGTAACGCTATATCTAATGTATAGCTATCGATTTGGTTTGTAAGTTTTAGTAGATTTCCTGGTCTTCTAAGGCTTAGCACGTTCCAGCTTCCCATTTTTAAATCGTAGTCCGGGTACAGCTTCCGAGGTCGTTCCAATAATGAATCCGAGATAATCCGAGGCCTGTGTACAGAATTCATGACCAATAATTCTTACGGAAATGGGGTGTTAGCCCTTCGCCCAACCCAAATTTTCGTGAATGGGTTCGTTCTGCATCTTAAGGTCACCAGAAACAACCTTTTTACATGTTTATATAGCGAGCCGCTTGATCCAAGACAGACGCCCGCTACAAACCGCCCCTAACATAGAGAACAGACGCTTGTTACACGTTTATATAGCGAGCCGCTTGATCCAAGACAGACGCCCCTAACATCCAAGCCGCCCTTAACATGGAGAACAGACGCTTGAGTTGCATAGGTTTTGTGGCGCCAATGACTCGCCATGGTGCAGAATCATTGAGTATAAGCAGTATTTACTCTGCCTCTCTCAACTACACCAACATAATTCTGTTAGCGTTACCCAGGTAGCACGGCGTGGACGTAGAATTTCGGATTTCACTACCCATTAATTAATTAATTACTTTTTAATTATTTCACTAATTATGCTTATTTGCTTGCTACTTTATCATTCTATAATAGCCCGAACCATTTTAATGAAATACCAGTAGTTAAAACTTTTTGATAATTTAGTCGGACTGAAAATCTTTAAAATTAATTATCTCAAAAAGTTTTAAAATGTTTTTTTATATTATAATTTTAAAATTAATCACAAAAACGTTTAATTAATTTTTTCTCAAAAGATGAACTAATCACCTATCAAACAAAGCAAATTTAGTTGCAATCGGTATAATATGAAATTTAATTTTAAAGTTACCTCGATTCGCAAAACTTTAATTTTTCACGCATGTTTGGATGTTACATGCTCAAACTATAACAAACTATGTTACATGCTCAAACTACTGACTTTAAAAAAATTCTAAAATAAGTTTTATTTTTTATTTTATTCATACTACTTAAATATTCCAAGTTTCAGGAAAATCAAAAATAGCCATTTTTTCACAACTCGGGTCTAACATTGTTGTCAAGTTATAGAAATGTTATTCAAATCTTTTTCTTCCCTAAAACATCGTCGCACTGTTGCTGATCTCGTTGTTTTTTATAAATATTAAATATAGCAGTGCTCGTATGAAATCCATCATGCCTCATCTATATTCTTTTCCTCGTTTTTCACTTCAATTGGTTTAGGCAAACACCCAAATTTTTGGAATCTTTCACTGTCATAACGATGAAATACACAAGGTTTTCTTTGTTCGTAAAGCGTATAAATGGAATGAATTATCGGAATCACTAGTCTCAAGAAATTACAAACTACAAAAGTTTACAAAATACGTGGGACCTATGTCTTAAAAGGTATCTATGTGTTGTTGTGACACATTTTTAAATTAATATTGCAAATCACTTTTTTTTTTTAAATACGCCCTAGCAAAATTTTATTTATTTATTTTATTTTATTAATAGAAGATGTAACAACAGGATAAACCCAAAAATATTAACATCGTTTTTTTTAAAAAGTTATTTACAAAATATTGATTAAAGATTTGAAGTCTAATTGTGTTTTTTTTTGTTTGTTTTTTGTTTATATATGCACTGATTAAAAAAATTATAATTCACTAGACTGAAATTTTGAATAGATTTGAATTTAAATGAGATTTGTTGTGAGTAAACGTTTAACGGAAGTTTGGAGTTTTTTCAATTCGAGCACATGTTTTTGATTTCTCTGAATAAACTGTTTAGTTCTTTCAGGAAACATTTTTCATTAAAATCTCTTCTTAGAAACTCGTAGCTCTTAACTAACATGCAAGTCAAGTTATACTTTGATTAAACAATCAGGATGTGTAGGTCATAATCGTAAATCCCTACATAAACTGAAGAATATAACCGTTTTTTAACGTAAGATTTCACGCTCTCTTTTTCCACCTATGACATACGATGCATAGTATTATCATAAGTATTTTGGAAGTCATGCATAATACGTCTGGTATACACATCAAAATAAACAAACCTGCTGCTAAATTCTATAACTGTGAGCCGTGAAGTGTCATGCAAATACTTATCATTTCGCCGCTTTACAGTTACAGAATTTAGCTGCGGTCTACGTCAGTTAATAATTATTTCACCCACTTAGATTGTTTGAGTCATTAAGGTGAAGTCCTAACAGTCTGTAAAATAAGATACAACTGACCATCAGTTCTACAAACACTTCAAATTTCGGTCACAATTATTTTAGTTAGAGAAACAAGACTAAGGGTCATATATTTAATAAACCAGGTATCGATGGGATCCCTGCAGAACTATTTAAGAATGGAGGAGCAGCTCTGGTCTCACGTATACAGATGTAAATTTACCGGTAAAATATTTTTATGGTAATTTTACCGTAAAATTACCGGTAAGATTGGTAAAATTGGTAAAATAGGTAAAATATAAAACTGGATCATAAAATTAAATTATGGTTGCATTTTTAATTAATTCAAAATGTACGACTATCACAATCATTTCTATAGTTTATAAAAACATTATGCAAATCAAATATATTTTTATGGAGTTAAATATGCTTACTCGCAGAGTATTTATAGACAGGAATATACATAATCAGCATTGGAAAATTCTTTTATATCTAAAAAATGAACGAAAACCGGTTGTTGTTTATAGTTAGCAGTGTACATCTTGAAAACGGACGACACGTTGTTTGCACATCTGTAAAAATGAAACAAATCCTGGACCAACTGGCTACAACGATGACTGCTTTCTTCACTGTTATGTCGAAGTTATGCGTTTGTAAGGCCAATACTATATCCGAAAATGTTTACGTATTAGTATTACACATGGAATGGAAATATAAAAACCATTGAATGGCACCAGAAAACCAAGCATATTCATTGAAGCTTAATATATATTCAAACTATATGCGATGCATCCTTACATAAATGCTACTTTCATCGCTTGTGGTTGGAAAATGAGCCTGGTTCAACGTTTTTTCAGTATTGATAAGTGTCAACGGCATTAAATGTGTGGCGTGTCACTCCACATATGCCACAACCGACGATGGGATAGATACATTAATTACGCGGGCAGCAATCAAAATCTAATTCGTGCATTGTTTCATTCATGGGAATAATATAAAAGGCAAATGGCTAAAAAAATTTTTTCTCAAACTCGAAACAAAAATTTACAATGAAGGACTGTTAATGTTTCGTTGCGTTGTGTGTTCTTAACAGTTTGAGAATTCTATCGATCTGCTGCTGTTGCTGCTTCGTGTAAAGTAAAATTGCAACGCGAACCAAATTACTTTCAAATTATTTCCAAATATTCTAACTTACTATATAAGAATCACCATTTGTGAGAAAACGAACTATACTTGCGGCCAACAATAAAGACATCTACGAACTTTACAAATTATTCAATCTAACATTCAAAGCGAAGAAATAATATAGAAATCCGTCTATGCCGCAACTGCTATAGAGTCAAATGAAGCATTTTATTTTTCCAACAGAATGTTTTTAATTCACTCGATCTGTCACACTCCGTACTGCAATTGAAAAACATTTCACCGCAGTGTACCGATATAAAATTTACTTTTTTATTCGTATCAATTGCTCGCCAGTAGGTACTGCACAAAGACTTACTTTGCTGGAATCAATAAACTTGGATGGCCTCAATCTACATCATTTTAAAAAAGTGTTCAAAACTTCAGATGCATTTTGGACAAAGATCTAGGTTTTCAGAGGCATCTTGTTGTGATAAATATTCTGGTTGTTGTAATAAATATTCGATAATTCCACAAAAAAAGACAAACTTTGATTTTTATTAAATAAAGGTTAATAAAATTTTATTGCAATTTTACCAATTTTACCAAGCCTAAGTAATATTACGTAATATTACCAATTTTACCGGTAATTTTACCATGGGTAATATTACCTTTACATCTGTACTCACGTATATATGATCTGATTCTTGCAATCCGGGACCAAGAAGAACTACCTGCTGAATGGAAAACAGCTCTCATTGCTCCGCTACATAAAAAAGGTGATCGCCTAAAGTGTGCGAATTATAAAATACTATATAATATAAAATATAAAATACATGTAACAATTTGTTCAATAAGTCCGTAGGATAAGTAAGAAAAAAACAACATTTTGACAAAACTCGATTTTTTTATTCAACATAGTTGCCTTCGAGGGCGATACAACGAGTATAGCGATTTTCCAACTTTTCTATACCACTTTTATAGTACGATTTCTCTTTCTCGTCAAAATAGGCCTCAGTTTCAGCGATTACTTCATCATTGGACTTAAATTTCTTTCCAGCAAGCATTCTCTTGAGATCTGAAAACAGGAAAAAGTCGCTGGGGGCTAAATCTGGAGAACATGGTGGGTGGGTAAGCAATTCAAAGCCCAATTCATTCAATTTTGCCATCGTTTTCATCGATCTGTGACACGGTGCATTATCTTGGTGAAACAACACTTTTTTCTTTTGCAAATGTGGCCGTTTCTTTGCGATTTCAGCCTTCAATCGATCCAAAAGTTCACAGTAATACTCGCTGTTGATGGTGGTTCCTTTTTGGAGATAGTCGATGAATATTATTCCGTTCGTTTCCCAAAATACAGACGCCATCACCTTACCGGCCGACTGTTGCGTCTTTGCTCGCTTTGGATTCGGTTCGTCGACTGCTGTCCACACAGCTGACTGTCTTTTGGATTCTGGTGTGTAATTGTGAAGCCATGTCTCATCCATTGTCACATATCTACGATAGAATTCCCTTTTATTGCGGTTTAACAGTGCCAAAGACTCCTCCGAAGCATCGATTCGTTGTTGTTTTTGGTCGACTGTGAGCTCACGCGGCACCCAATTTGCACAGAGCTTTCGCATACCCAAATGTTCATGTAAAATGGTAAAAACACTACCATCTGCTACCTTTACAATGTCAACTATTTCGTGCACCTTCAATTTGCGATCGTTCATAACCAATTTGTGGATTATTTTTATGTTTTCTGGAATAACAGCCTCATTTGGGCGTCCACTGCGCTCTGCATCTTTTGTGCTGGTACGACCACATTTAAATTCAGCCATCCACTTCTCTACCATTTGTCTCGATGGAGCAGAGTTTGGATAATGTTTGTCAAGCCATTGTTTGGTTTCCACTGTATTTTTTTTTCATCAAAAAGCAATGCTTTATTAAAATTCGAAATTCACTTTTTTCCATTTTTTTTCAAAAACAAAAGTTGCTTCACACAAAATGCTATAACTCACGAATAAATAGTCAGATTGCTGTCAAATTTATACACGTATCGTTTGAAGGTTAGTACTAAATAAAAATCATATGGAAAAAATTCTAGTAACGCCATCTATGTGTCATCCTACGGACTTATTGAATGACCTAGTACATAAAATACATGCATATAAAATACTAGCTAATATCGTACTCGCTCGGCTCATCCCGTTCGCCGAATCTATCATCGGCGACTATCAGTGTGGTTTTCGTCCCAACCGTTCAACCACGGATCAATGTTTTACTTTAAGGATGATTCTGGAAAAATGTTGGGAGTACAACATCAGCATTCACCAGCTCTACGTTAATTTCAAGCAAGCATATGATAGCATCATCCGCGACAACCTCTGGTCTGCACTCATATGCCTTGGTATTCCAGCGAAACTTGTTTCTCTGTGCAAACTCACAACATCGGGATCATACTGTAGAATAGTAATCGAAGGGTCAGTTTCTGACTCTTTTGATATAACATCAGGTTTTCGACAAGGTGATGCACTCGCGCCCGTACTATTTAATTTCGCGCTTGAGTACGCGATAAGAAAAAGCCGAATTGAGACACAAACTGCATATTTAACAAATCTAATCATATTCTTGGCTATGCAGATGATATTGCGCTTCTCGGACGTAGAACAAGCGACATTAAGGATAGTCTCCTCAGCTTGAAAGAAATGCTAAACGACTTGGATTATGCATCAACACCGGCAAGACTAAACTTTTAACAACATCAAAGAATATACCTTCCGGCAATCTGAATACTGGTGACTATGAAGTGGAACGTGTAGAAAACTTCAAATGCCTCGAGTCTGTTATAACATCGTCAAATGACATGCAGGCAGATATTAAAGCCCGTGTCTCAGCCGCATACAGAGTTTTCTACGCATACCCAAAACTTTTGCGATCAAAACATCTTTCGCGGTCGTGCAAACTCACACTTTACAAAGCATTAATCCGACCTGTGCTTACTTTTGGAAGTGAGAGCTGGACACTGACTTCCTCCGATTGTAGAATTCTATCAACATTCGAGAGGAAAGTTATACGAACAATTTAATTTATGGTCCATGTAAAGTTGCTGGAAATCAGTATAGAATCCGAATGAATCATGAAATCAGACATCTTCTTGGAGGCTGCAATATAATCGGATTCATTAAATCCAACCGGATTAGATGGTTGGTTATGGAGCAAGGGCACCTACATTAATTAGAAAAAAATTATTACAAAATCACAGATTAAAACTTTTTTCAAAAATTCTAAAAATATTGCAAAAATTATAACAAAATCAAAAATTGTAACTTTTTCCAAAATTATAAAAATTATAATAAAATCAAAATTTAAAATTTTTTAAAATTCAAACAAATTCCAAAATTCTTACAAAATCAAAGATTGAAACTTTTTTCAAAATTCTAAAAATATGTATATGTAAAATTCAAAAATTCAATTTTTTTTTCAAAATTCTAAAAATATTCCAAAAATTAGAATAAAATCAAAGATTTAAACTTTTGCTGAATTCTAATAATATTCCAAAAATTCTTAAAATTCAAAATTGAAACTTTTTCCAAAATTCTAAAAATATATATAAAATTAAAAACAAAAATTTTTTTCGAAATTCTAAAAATATTCCAAAAATTGGAATAAAATCAAATATATAAACTTTTTTTAAATTCTAATAATATTTCCAAAATCTTAAAAATTCAAATATTCAAATTTTTTCCAAAACTCTAAAAATATTGCAAAAATTATAACAATATCAAAAATTATAACTTTTCCCAAAATCATAAAAATTATAATAAAAAACAAAAATTTAAAATTTTTCAAAATTTTAAAAATATTACTTATTTTTATAATTTTAAAATTAAAAATTGAAACTTTTTCAAAATTCCAAAAATATTTCAAAAACTAACAAACTCAAAAATGTCCATGTCCAATTTCATTTTCATTTTCAGCAAGCTATTCAAAAACCTTCAATTTAGCAATTCGAGAAAATATTACCAAATCGCAAATTCATATTTCTTTCAAAATTCCAAAAATATTGTAAAAATTATAATAAAATCAAACTTTTTCAAAATTCTAAAAATATTCCAAAAATTATTATAAAATCAAAAATTGAAACTTTTTTGAAAATTCCAAAAATTATAATAAAATTAAAAATTTTTCAAAATTCCAAAAATATTCCAAAAATTCTTACAAAATCAAAAATTAAAACTTTTTCCAAAATTCTAAAAATATTACACAAATTATTACAAAATCAAAAATACAAACTTTTTTCAAAATTCCAAAAATATTTCAAAAACTATAACAAATTAAAAAATTTCCATGTCCAATTTCATTTTCAATTACATTTACGTCATAAAAACAGCTACATTTTTTTTCTCAAAAAATTGGCTAAAAAAATCAATGAAATCATTTTTTGACATACTTGACATTATTTTTTGACAAACTAATGCCATAATTCCCTATAATAATAATATATTTTTATGTCATACAAATTATTAATTTTATTTTTTTCAAAAAAATTGTGTAAAAAAATAAATAAAAATCTTTCTTTTGACACACTTGACAACATTTTTTTGACAAACTTATAATGCAATAATCTAGATTTTGGTCTCACATACCAATCCCGACCATCAAGATTTCTCCAACTTTAATGTTCCCACTCGTAATCACTTAAAATGAAAGTTTTTTAAGCAAAAAATATGCAAATTTCCTTGTTTTGACAAACTTGACGATTTTTTTGACACACTTCCGGAACAGTTATCGAAAACATCGTCCTTTCGGCTCTTTCCATTGAGTAAACCTATTTTTAGAAGAAAAAAAATTTTCAAATCCGTCTAGCGGTTTTCTAGATTTGGTCGGTTGTGACGGCCGGCAGACAGACATACATTTTTTTTTTTGCTTTTTTAGAATCAGTTGGTCCTAAAACGTCGAGAAATTCCAAAAACATGGGGGTACGAATTTCACTTTGAGCTCATGAATGTAATACTTAGGTCTTTCAGACCGAAGCAATTATGTAAATGATGGAAATTTCAGAATGTCTTTCAAAATTATACAAACAAATGAAAAAAACAAAACTTTTCTCTTTGCGGTTCCTCATTTGTGGAAGCCGATGGGATCTTCAAATGGCCAGCAAGCAGTCAAATTAACAAAAAAAACTTAGTGCCATGTCAAAAGATCCGAATAGCGTTCCAGGAACAGATTGGCCTAGTCACAATTGCGTGGTGAAACGATTTGGCATTGCATCGTTTGAACTGGCTGTAGTTGCACGAGACGAGATGTCTGATCAAAGTGACCGCAGTAACCTAGATTTTTTGGATATACCACCATCTGGCAACCATACAACAAAAAAACGACTTTCTGTGGTGCGAGACAAAGCAAAACGCAAAATTACTCTTGATTTTTCATCACTGGTAATAAACTATAATTTTTATTTATCTTGTGTTACTATATATAATTTAGATGAACATTTTTTATTTTCCATTTTGATCATTTGGGGTTAAAGAACTTAAAACAATTTCGAAAAGTCAAGCTTCTGGAATTGTTAAAACTGTTCCAAATGAACAACCACCACCACTTTTGTTATCGCCTGTATAAGGTATTGCCTATTTCTCACCAGAGCAGGAGGTAGTATATACAATGAACGACCAAGACAAACTATGGATTAAAAAACGATGAAATTATTGGTATCCCAGAGGAGACGATAGTCAATAAATATATTCTTGAAAATGAGGGTCAACTCCAACTGCTTCAAGAGGACAAATCGAGCAACAGTCCATTTGAAAATGAAGCATTGAATTTACTCCGTACAATAATCCACAACCAGGTAAAACTAGACACCAAATTAGATTTAGTTATAAAATCCTCAGCACAGCCACCGCCACCAGTTAATCAAACTTCATCGGTTTCGATACTGAAAACATTTGATCAAATTATTTCAATCAACGAATTGAATATTTTTGAACATGCTTGAAGATTTGAACTTCCAATCCGAACAGGTAAATATATTATAAATAAACATGTTATTATAATAATAGCTGAACATTTTCTAAAAATAAATTTTAATTATTCTTAAACAGTTTGGTAAATTGGAGCTTATTTGCAATAAAGATGCGACCAATATAAATAAAGGTGCCAGGGATACATGCTTTACGGTTGTCGACATAATGTTTAGTAGACAAATTTGGTTGGACATATCTTGGGCAGGCGGCAGTCGTGGTGTGGAAAAAAAACATTCGCTGAAAGCTTATTTTAGAACTTTGGCATTTTAGGTAGATTTCATATAAAAATCTACCTATTGCAATGGGCTTCATCTCGGAATTTCGGAAAAATTTTTGTGCCAAACGACTATATATGATAAGCGGAGACGAAAAAACAAAAAAAAAAAAATGTATATATATATATATATATATATATATATATATATATATATATATATATATATATATATATATATATCAGTGGCGTGCAGTGGGTTTCGATAGACGGTAAGCAGATTATATAAAAAAACAGACCATTTTTCAATTTATCGCCACATGATTGTTCTTCCATTGTATTGATTGCATGACGTGATAAGGTTTTGGCAGATCAGTCTGCACCAATATCTGTAAAAGCTAAGAGTCTTTCAAAAACTTCTTCTGTTTTAGTTACAAATCGTCCTATTGTAGACAACTGCGACTTATAAGAAATATCTGATGTTTCATCAAGAAGTATAGCAATAAATAAACAATCTTTGATTTCGAAAAAATTTGAGTTTTTTAGATCAACACCTATTGATTCACTCAAATCATTTTGTATATGATTGAAAATGCCTAAAAATACTTTGGGTTCCTATAAAAATGTGTCGAATTCTTGATCATATATTGATAACACTTTCCACATTATAACACTACTGAATAATTTGAAAAATTGATTGATTAATATAATATGGCTTTGTGTTTACTAACGGCATTAAAAAAATTATTCAAATCATGATAACCAATCGTAGGTTTAGATACCCTTTTCTTTAGAAAATAAAATAAACATTTAAAAAAAATGAAACAGACTTCAGAAACAACAAAAGAGGCACAAAAAAGTGAACAATATCTCAATTGCGGCTTTTAGAGACAAAAATACATATTAATTTTGATTAATTTAATTTAATTATACTTAACTACAGAAAATTACACTTTTAAACAAAGATGTCATATTATAAAACTTATATTTTATTATAATTACTATAGTTGTTGTAATAGTTATTATATTATAATTTATTTGTAGTACAAAACTGTTGGAAATCGATGCCAAGCATGAGATGTCAATGGTGGTACCGACTTCGAGCATTTTGTATTGAAAATAAATTTCATAATATAAAAGCTATTATAAAAAAATAACTTTTACAATATAATATCTTTGTTTAAAAGCGCAATTTTTTGTATGTAACTAAGTATAATTAAATTAATCAAAATTTATACGTATTTTTGTCTCTAAAAGGCACAATTGAGTTATTTTTCACTTTTTTGTACCTCTATCTGAAGCCGGTTTTATTTTTTTAAAAGAGTTTATTTATTTTTTCATTTTGTGTTGTCTTAAAATCAAAAGGCGGCTAAGAAAGTGTTTTTGAAGTAATAACTTAAAATCGCGGCAAGCATTCATCGATGAAAATCGAACAAACATGGTTTTATCATATTTTTGAAAAAGGGGATATTTTCTGTCATAAAAAGGAATTTAGGACCATTTCGGCATCTATATCAATTAAATACAACTCAAACCGTCCAAATAGATTAAGCTGTTTCAAAGAAATCGGCGAAAATACATGAAAAATATATTTTTTTTCAATTTCCTGAACCACGACCGTTTTTCACGTAATATAAATATATGGGACGACCTCGGCATCTATCTTAATAGAATACATTTGAATACAATCGAGTGAGCTGTTTTCGAGAAATCGGCGAAAATACATAAAAGATATGTATAGTTTTTCCAATTTTCTGAAAATAGTACATTTGCTACAAGAGATGAAAACGCTGCTTTTTGTGAGTGAAAATTTGTTCACGAGAGCCGTTAACGTCCAGTGGGACAATTTCACGATCGTAAAATGTTTTTATCTCACGTAGGAAATACAATTTTTTCTATGATAGTAAATATATAATAGTATATTTTCCTACAAGAGATGAAAACATTGTTTTTTTCGTGAGTAAACATTTGTTCACGAGACGCGCTAGCGTCAAGTGAAACATGTTTACGAACGAAAAACGTTTTTATCTCGCGTAGGAAATGCAATTTTTTCTATGATGGTAATATATAATCGATATTTACTATAAATCATAGAGTTAGAAATCGACAACAAAACATTCAAAATTCATATTCTATTTTTTCATGGTTACGTTGTTTAAAATACTTTGTAAAATTATATGAAAAACCATGGCAACTATAATTTGTTATTTTTTTACACTAGTGAGTTTAATTTTCGCATAGAAAAACGATATTTATTAGAATTTATTAAATTAGAAATCGAAAAAATAACATTCAAAAGTCATATTCTATTTTTACATATGGTTGCTTTGTTTTAAAATTATATGAAAATAACATAGCAACTACAATTTTTTATTCTTTTTACACTAGAGGAAAAAACTCATTTTCACAGGGGATTAAGCCTGCTTGAAAATAAACTTTTCCTCTGCTATCATAGAAAAACGGTATTTTTCACGTCATAAAAAAATTGACCACTTGGGAGTCTACCTTAACAGAATACAATTTAAATCATCCAAATCTAATAAGCCGTTTTCAAGAAACATACATAAAAAACCTTCAATGAAAGATCGAATAATTTCATCATTTAAATTTTAAACCACTGGAAACTATATTATTTAATGGTTGCACCATTTTAATAAACGAAATATTACACCCATCAAAACTATAAATTAATAATGTTATTAATTTTAATAACACAACAAATAGATTAAAAATAATTTCAATCTTATCAGGAAAAAACCACGGCATATGACTGAAATAAAATCTCATATAAATTTTAAAAATATTTTCGGCTCATACATCTGTCACTTGAACTCGTATATCTATCTCTTTCATACTTATTCAAACCAACAACAATTTTAGTTTTCATTGTTTCACATTTTTTTTTTTTGTTCGCACGGCATTACGTTCGCAGCAGTTGTCAAGTGAAATATTGTATTTTTGTTTAGTGTTTGAATTTTGGTGATATAAGCGTGTTTAATTAATTTTACAAATTGTTCTATGATTTAGAAACATTATAAATTAATAAATAAAGTTATTTTAATTAATAAAAATGAAGTGTATAGTGTCTAAGTGTAAAAATCATGATAAAATAAAAGTGGTTGGAATCAGTTTTCACAGGTAAACAATGTATTACTTTTTAAGCATTTAAGTAAATTTTTAAAACCACAATTATATTTTAAATGCTAAATAAATAGTTAACATTTGTTAATTAGAAGTGCCGTTGTAAAAAATAAGAAATTTAATTTAAAATTATGTGTTTTAAGTTGATATTTTGATGATTCAAAGCCACGCCAAAAAAAAAAAATGGAGTTTGTTTAGTGCTACAAAATTAGAGTTTAACTCATCTATATTGAATTATTCATATTTATTAACAATATTTGAAGTTTATGTAAAATATTTCTACTCACCATAATTAAATTAAAATCATTTTTCATCATTAAAATACAGATTTTTGAAATCACCAGTTTCCATATTTATTACAACAAAACTAAACCAGTTTTTTTTCGATACGATATGTCATTTCCATGCGTTATTTTAATTATTTTGTGCATTAGCGCCGTACTGTTGTTTTATTTTTAAGGGTCGATTTATGAATAGTTACGATCCAATTGTGTCCCTAAATTAAATTTTTTTTGGATATTCAGTTTTATTTATGTGGAAATGTAGAAATTTAAACAATACATCCAAATTATTAGATAATGTCCAAAAACAAAGCATTATATGACACCAAGAATTGGTGTCATAACAAAAATACCGGTTACAAAAACACCTGGCATGTAGTATTTGACCAATGGCCTCAATAAAATTAAATGGTTTTAAGTGTTTGCTATGATAAAAAAAAATTGTTAAAAATATTTAAATAATAAGTCATTTTAAATTGCTGTTGTGTAACATTACTTTAGATTTCCAAAAAATCAGACTATAAGAGGAAAATGGAGGTCAGCACTTCTACTTAATAATATACCCGATATATCTGAGAGGGCTGTTGTGTGTTCCGAACACTTCAGTCAAAATGATTATGTGTTAGACACACAAATGGGACGCCGGGAACTTAAAAAAGGAGTCATTCCAAAGGTAATAAACAGAAAATACAGAATAATTACGCGGTTAGAAATAACGCGCCTATTAATTTTATATTTACTTCATGCAGCTTGGCATTGTAGATGGAATTAGTGTCACGTCATCATCATCTGTTGAATCAATGGATAATGAAAAGGAAAATAAACCCAACTCATCTTCTGGCCTTAGTAAGAGGTGTTATGAACTGCCGACTATACAGGAAGGGCAAATTCAAGTATTGTCTTCGATATCTTCGAGCGATGTAAGTAAATTGTTCATAAAATTGATTATATTTTATAATTATATTTTTGTTTAATTGGTTTATTTTTAGTCGTCCCCAGTTAAAAAGTTTAAAAAACAAGAAACTGTTTACAAAAGTCCAAAGCCATACAAAAAAGTAACGAAAAAACGCGCCATGAAGCAAACTACAACTGAAAGTGGCTCTGGTAGTGATGTAAAATTTCGAAGCATCGAGAAAAAGAGATTATTACGGGAAGATAATAACCAGCTCAGAAAAGCAAAGCGGAATTTACTTAGAGCCAATTTATATAAAACGAGGAGAATTGCGGATTTGAATGTTATTCTTAAAACATTGAAAAACAAAAATTTATTGGAAGCTGGCAATAGCGATAGACTGGAAGAACTTTGTGGGCCACTAAAGCATATTAGCAATAGAGTCCTTGCAAAACGAAAAAGCACGGAATATCCACAAGAAATACGAGCTTTCGCTTTGAATTTGAATTTTTATTCACCAAAAGCATATAATTATGTTAGGAATACATTTAATAGTTGCCTGCCACATCCCAGCACATTGAAGAGGTGGTATAAAAACATTAATGCATCCCCTGGTTTAACATCAGAGTCTTTTGATACAATTTCAAAAGTTGTTTTGGAAACTAAAAATTCTGGGAAAGAAGTATTTTTAAATTTAGTTTTTGATGAGATGTCAATTAAATCTCAAATCGAATGGACCGGAAATCATTCTGTCGGTTTTGTGGATGCTGGTGATGGTTTTGAAAGCAATACCGCGGCAACATTGATATTAGTGCTAATGGTAGTTTGCATTACAGGTATTACAATTATTTCAATATGCCCATAAACTTTTTTTGTTAATTCAATTTTAATTTTATTTTATTTTAGGTTCATGGAAAATACCAATTGGATTTTTCCCTATTAAATCCATGACTGCGGAGCAAAAAGCAAATATAATAACTCAATGCGTATTTGCCATTAAAGATACTGGAGCAAAATTGATTGGTATAACTTTTGATGGTTGTACCACAAATATATCAGCGGCAAAATTGTTAGGTTGCGAGGTTACATTTCCAAATCTAAGTCCGATTTGTAAATTTGCTGGTGTTGAAGAGGACATATTTATGATGCTTGATCCGGTACATATGATCAAACTTTTGAGAAATACGTTAGCTGACAGAGGCCCTTTTCTGAATGACGGAGACGGACTAGTTGATTGGAATTATCTAAAGTTGCTGGTAGAATTGCAAGAAAAAGAAGGTTTAAGGTTAGGCAATAAACTAACCCAAACCCATATATATTTCTATAAACAGAAAATGAAAGTAAAGTATGCCACTCAAATTTTAAGTGATTCGGTTGCTGATGCACTTGATTATTGTAACCATACGTTAAAACTAGAGAAATTTAAACATTCAGAAGGCACATCTAATTTTATTAGAATTTCTAATAAAGTTTTTGATATTTTAAATTCAAGAAAATTGTACGATGCAGGGTATAAAAAAGCACTTTGTAATTCAAATTTTACTGAAATTCACGCCTTTTCACAATTCGCAATTAAATATTATTCAAATTTAAAGCTAAGCAGCGGAAAACTATTAGTTGAGTCACCAAATAAAACAGGGTTCATAGGAATAATACTAGCATTGAAAAATATTGAACTATTATACACAAAATATATCAAGAATGGTCCACTAACTTTTATACCTCTTTATAAATTAAACCAAGATCACATAGAGCTATTTTTTGGATCAATTAGAAGTAGATTAGGGAGCAATAACAATCCTACAGTGCGACAGTTTATTACAGCATACCGTAAATTATTATGCCATTGTCAAATAAGAGACGGTGGGATTGGTAATTGTTTACCTTTAGAAGAGATTCCCATTCTGCAATTAAATAAAAACTCATCTGTAAAATTTATTAACTCTACGGTTTCAAATAAATTAGCTACAACTGAGGACGAAGACGAAGGTAATGAGGAAGAACTAGAAAATTTAACCAATTTATTAGATTTAAGTGATTCTAGTAGTTTAAATGAATATACAAAAAGTATTGTAGCTTATATAGCAGGGTTTGTGGTATTTAGTTTGCAAAAAAAATTAAAATGTGAAAATTGCATAAAATTACTAGAAAATAATGTTTGTACTATCCACGAAGGATCTATATCAATTAATTCTTTTTCTTTAATCAAACAAAAATCTCGGGGAAATTTAAAAATACCTTCTGAAGATGTATTGAAAATTTGTTTGTTCACAGAAAAAGTTTTAAAAAGTGCGATCTTAATAAGTGATAAAGAAATTTCTATTTTAAATAAAACGAACTTTGCCAAAATTTTAATTAGCTCACAAAATCTGTGTCAACTAAAATCAATATTTATAAATAACACCCACATTCATACCAATTCGTTGATTAGAGCTGTGATTGAAAAATATGTAAACATTCGATATTTTTATATGGCTTCTAAGTCAAAAAATCAAATGTCAGTTAGAAACCACCTTACACGACTAGCTATATTTAAAAATTTATAGTGTATGTATCCATAATTCTAATTATTAAAACCATGTGTAATATTAATTCAATAATCTTAATTATTTTTAATTTAGATGTATATTATAATTTAACTCCCATTTATAAATTTATTTAATAAGTTTTTTTTATACCTACAAAATAAAAACTAATAACATAAACCTAATTTTGAGTTCAAATTACTTTTATATGGAAAATGAGACCCCTCCTTTTAATATAATTTTCTACGTCTTTATTGGTCCCCTCCAACGCAAGCAACGCTTACCCTCTTTTTGACAGAAGTATAAACCGAAAATAATTTTCTTTATGATCTATCCTTTTATTATTATATCGTTGGAAAAAACTAACAAACAATTTTCTTTATATTCGCTCATACGACAAAACCAAAAAACTTGTGTTACAAAATGCACACAAAGAAAAAACTTTAAAAGCAGAATTATCTTCTGCTTATTTTCACACATTTTATTGGGACTTTAATTGTTTGTTTTTCAATACAACTTCTAAGGAAGTCAGACTAATACATAGCAATTGAAAGCAGAAATTTTACTGATGACCAAAGAATAAAGAATAGATAAAATCTGCCAAAAAACAAATTTTTTTTTATATTTTATTTAAATGTGCATTTTAGATTTGGAGTTTGAAAATTCAAAAAGGCTGACATGTAAGTATAGATTTTTGGAATATTAGACATTAGAATAATCGTTAATAAATAAATGATATTATTAATCGATTTAGAATGTTTTTATATTCTTTAAATTAATTTAAATTTTTGTTAATACTATTTTAAATTTTGTTTGGGTAAGCAGGTATGACCCTGCTTTCTTCGTACCGCCCGCCAGTGATATATATATATATATATATATATATATATATATATATATATATATATATATATATATATATATATATATATATATATATATATATATATATATATATATATATATATATATATATATATATATATATATATATATCTATATATATAAAATTCTCGTGTCACAGTGTTTGTAATTAAACTCCTCCGAAACGGCTTGACTGATTTCCATGAAATTTTATGTGTATATACGGTAGGTCTGAGAATCGGTCGTAAACTATTTTTTATACCCTTAAGTGATAAGGGGGGCCCTCCCCCCCAAAATTTTTTTGTATTTTTCAGACAAAATTTTTTATTTTTATTTTTTTATGATTTTTTTTTTTTTTTTTTTTTTATTTATTTATTAAATTTATACCCAAAAGTTTACACTGTACAGGGTAAATATGTTGTTATATAACATTATTATTCACAATGCATAAAAATACATAATAATTTCAATATGAGAACTACTTTATGTAATTGTGTATAGATCATTTAATTTAAGTTTAACTACTTATATGTTACGTT
This sequence comes from Diogma glabrata, assembly GCA_963693315.1. NCBI lineage: Eukaryota > Metazoa > Arthropoda > Insecta > Diptera > Cylindrotomidae > Diogma > Diogma glabrata. Next base: position 218,565,976 of record OY856186.1, read on the forward strand.
ATTAATTATTCTGATAATAATAATCATTATAATAATTAATTATTAAATAAATATCTTAACTAGTTATTTGTGTTTATTACATAAACCAAGACGTAAATCAAGATACAATTTAAAAAAAACAAATTTACAAAATTTTAAGAAGCAAATAATACAAAATCACATCAAATCAGATCCGAATCCTATACCTATCGGTATCATGCCATTCATCAAATACCTCTTTCTTTAACAGTTCTTTAAATTTATTGATAGATCTGATACGTTTCATCGTAGAAGGAAGTAAATTATATAAATTGAGACCCATGAAGAATACATTATTTCCAGCTCGAGCTGTTTTTACATTAGGAATGTAGAAATGGGATTGTCTTCGTGTGGAGTAGGAGTGTACACTTGTAAGTGTATTCAAATTGATACTACACTTGAGACTATTGGTGTTTATTTTGTGTATAAACAGTATTAGATGATATTTCATCATACATTCGATAGGAAGGATACGGTAACTATACAAGTCTTTGGTGTGTGTAAGTCTCGGCAGTTTCATTATAACTTTCAAAGCCTTATTTTGCAAGACTTGTATGGTATTAATAATATCTTTAGAAGCTGCAGGGTGCCAAATTACATTCACATAACTGAAGTGACTATGCAGATGAGCAAAATAAACAAGCCATGCGGTTTTTTCATCAATGTTGTTTCTAATTTTTTTTAGCGCAAATATAAACGGTGTAATTTTCTTTTTAATCATTTTTATATGCTCCTTAAATGATAGTTTTGAGTCTATAATAATCCCTAGGAATTTAAAATATTCTACTTGAAAAATTTTTTCAGAACTAAAATTAAAAAAATTTGGGAAATTTGTTGGTAGTTGTTTGTTATCAAATATTATGTATTTGGTTTTATTTAAATTCACAGATAGTTTATTTGAAACAAACCATGTTCGAATAGCTTTTAGATCTCGTTCCATTTTATTTACAAGCTCTTCTGCCGAAGAAGCTGAATACACCAATGCCGAGTCATCAGCGAATAGTTGTAACATTCCAAGTAGATCAAGATTGAAAATATCATTCACATAAAAATTAAATAACAAAGGACCAATAATTGAACCCTGAGGTACCCCTGCTATTATATTTTGTTCAACGCTGTAGGCATTATTAATGATTGTTCGTTGTTTTCGAAAGTGAAAATAATTTTCCAGTAACGCTCGAGTTTTATCACACAAATTAATAGATTTCAACTTCTCCATCAGAATTATATGACTTATACAATCAAATGCTTTTTGTATGTCGATAAACATTATAGCCACAAATAACTTTTTGTCAAGTGCCTTATATACTGCATTTAAAAGATTTGTAACAGCCGATTCTGTTGAAGAATTTTCAGTAAACCCAAATTGCATTTCGTTTATAATTGCATGTTTATTGAAATATGATTTTAGTCGACTCAGAATTACTTCTTCGAAAATTTTAGCAAAGGAATTAGATACAGATATCGGACGGTAATTTGTTTTATTTGTAGTGTCTCCTTGTTTGAAAATGGGCAAGACTTTCGTAATTTTTAGTTCATCCGGATAAGTTCCAGAATCGATAGAAGCATTTATTAATTTGGCAATAACTGCGCATAGTAATTGTTTATGTGTATTTAGAAATTTCATGGATATTTTATCAGTTCCAGCTGCCGCATTTTTATTTAGTTTAGAAATGACATTGTGTATTTCAGTGTCCGTGGTGTTAGAAAGAGAGAGCGTGTCATTGATATCATAGGACAAAAATGATCGAAAATCAGGCATATTTATTTGATTTGAATTAGCTTGACAAGTAAGCGAAACATTCACAAAAAAATTATTAAATTCATTGGCGACCTCTTTAGAATCGTTAATGAGTATATCATTCTTTAATAGACTTATATTATTATTATTGTGCGCTTTGTGTTTATTAAATAACAACTTTTTTAGAATATCCCAGTGTTTTCTAGAATCATTTTTGCTTTGCACAAATAATAAATGATAATGATCAGCCTTTAGTTGCTTGTTTAAGGAGCTAGCTATATTACGAAAAAACTTAAATTGCCGCTCAATATATAAGTTTAAAGGATATTTTTTTAATTTATAAAAATAGTACTCACGTAATTTAATCAAGCTAAGCAACCGTTTATTTACCCATGGTTTTTGTTTTTTAATAGATTGTACTTGTTTTGTATTTGCCGATATAACAGTTGACAGTGCATTAGAGAGTTCTGTAAAGGATTCAAACGAGTTTATATCCAAAGACAAGATATCTGTATTGGCTTGTTGGTGGTTTAAGACCGTAGTGAAATCTCTCGAATAATTGTCAAACTCGTTTGCTGTTGAAACACCAAGTAATATCATTTTGTGGTCTGAGTATGATAAATCTGTAATTGAAAATTTATAAATAAACGAAATACAATCTGTCATTGCATAATCTATAACTGTCGATATTTGATTTGAGATTCTAGTAGCGTACGAAGGATCAACTGGATTTAAGATGACAAAACCATTTGACAGGGCTAAATTTATAAGCATCATTGTATTATCATCTTGTTCGTCAAGTAGATTGATATTAAAGTCTCCTAATATTATTGATTTGGGAAATTTATTAAGAAGTTCTTCCATATTATTATAGAAAACTTCCAAATTTGAAGATGGTGGTCGATAAACACCAATTATATGTAAATTAAGTTTTAAAATTTTTATAACAATAAAACTACTGTTATTAGAAGTTAGTTGAAATAGAGCGGTTGCCTTGAGTTTTTCATGTACAAAGATACACACACCTCCTCCACGTTTGTGATCCCTGCTACAATGAAATGCGTTGTAATTAGGTAAATTATAAAATGCTTCTTCATTAGAATATAGCCATGTTTCAGTCACAACGATTACCGAAGGTAATTTTGGCAAACTATTTATTGTAGCTTCAACTTCATCTAATTTATTACGTAAGCTTCTCGCATTTATATATAACAAATTAAAATTTAAATTTTGACTTACATGGGTAATCTTACGGGAGTAGCTGATATTTATACCATCTAAAATATGATTTGACATGATTATGGCTTTTGTTAGTATGAAACTAAAACTTTTTACACACTAGACTTTTAGTATATTACTAAGAATAAGACTTTAAAACACTTTAGCGATAAACAAACAGCTAATAATTAATTAATAATAATTTACCAACCTTTATTTATTAGAGATTGGCAGATAACTTTAAATTTGTTTTGATTTGATTGACTGATATAAATTAATGTTATTTAAATTGAATAAACGGAATAATATTTTCAGAGAGAAAAGAGAAAAATGATTACAAATAAAGTAAAAAAAAGATGAGATTTCAATTTCGAAATATGTAACAGAAAATTAGTATTTCAACACGATCTGATTTGATGACGTCACAATTGAATTTTTAAGTTAAATTATATTATATTTATTTAAACCTTTTCACCTATTAATTTAGATAAATCACTATTGGTTCTGATGAATACTCTGTTGTTTTGACTATCTTGTATACAGATTATATTGTTCCGGAAAATACATTTATGATTTCCTTTAGACTTTGCAAATTTTCTAGATTTTGATAGAAGCTGATAATTATATCCAGTAAGTCGTTCATTAACATAAATTTTTTGATCCTTTCGTGGAGCACCATTAGACAGTTCAACACTACTTTGAGGGGTACTGCTATCATAATCGTTGAGCTCTTGCAAGTAGAAAGGTCCATGTTTTCGAACTTCTTGCATAAATAGATGTTTCATATGGATTTGTTTTATTCTCACAATTAGCATAATTTTTTTGTCACCTTTTTCATTTGCAGTAACTCGATGTGTTAGAAATAATATATGTTTTATATCAAACTTTAATATTGTGCAAATTTTATAAAATTTCTTTTTCACTTCATCAAACTCTAAGGAATGAAATCCGGTTGTCACGATATCATTGCTTAATTCTTTTTGCTCAAGAAGATTAATCTTGCTTTGGAGATAATCAATGTTTTTTGTGTTGATATCGACATCTTTGTTGATTCGAATAATTTCAGCTGCATTTTCCTTGGTTGATATTCCAATAATTTTTAATGTATCGTTCATGTTTTCCATTGTTTTGGATTGGTTTTCCATGGTTTTGGATAAATTTTGAAGAGAATTCCAAATATCTTTCAATGATGGTTCGGCGTCTTCTACATCACTTTTTTTTATATTGCCTCTTCTTGTTTGGCTCATTTTTTCAATTTTATGTTTTTTATGTTTATAACAATAAATTAAAACCAACTACTTTAAGTCAATTATAAATTTTAATAAAATATAGGTTATATTTTATATTTTTATTTCAATGCGACACCAAAAATACGTGTTTCTATTCGCTCGCCATTTGACATTAAAAAATACATATAATCCCTAATTTTCCCCCTTCTACCACCAACCCCCATTTTTTAATTGCGATATTAGTACTGAAATACTCTTCAATTACTCCTCCGAAACGGCTTGACTGATTTCCATGAAATTTTATGTGTATATACGGTAGGTCTGAGAGTCAGTTGTAAACTATTTTTTATACCCTTAAGTGATAAGGGGGGCCCTCCCCCCAAAAATTTTTTGTATTTTTGAGACAAAATTTTTTATTTTTATTTTTTTATGATTTGACATTAAAAAATACATATAATCCTTCATTTTCTCCCTTCTACCACCAACGCCCATTTTTTAATTGCGATATTAGTACTGAAATACTCTTCAATTACTCCTCCGAAACGGCCTGACTGATTTCCATGAAATTTTATGTGTATATTCGGTAGGTCTGAGAATCGGTTATAAACTATGTTTTATAGCCTTAAGTGATAAGGGGGGCCCTCCCCCCAAACATTTTTTGTATTTTTCAGACAAAATTTTTTATTTTTATTTTTTTATGATTTGACATTAAAAAATACACATAATCCCTAATTTTCCCTCTTCTACCACCAACCTACATTTTTTAATTGCGATATTAGTACTTTAATACTCTTCAATTACTCCTTCGAAACGGCCTGATCGATTTCCATGAAATTTTATGTGTATATACGGTAGGTCTGAGAATCGGTCGTAAACTATTTTTTATACACATAAGTGATAAGGGGGGCCCTCCCCCCCAAAATGTTTTGTATTTTTCAGAAAAAAATTTTTTATTTTTATTTTTTTATGATTTGTCTTTACAAAATACATATAATCCCTTATTTTCCCCCTTCTACCACCAACCTCCATTTTTTAATTGCGATATTAGTACTGGAATACTCTTCAATTCTCAGTAGTCAACAACTGATCAATCTATTAATCTATCTATCTATCTTCTATCTACATATCTATATATGATAAATACAAATGCAAATGTTCGTTGGTTCAAAATAGGCAATCTAGGAATGTACTGGATCGATTCTCTTGAAATTTGGACACAACGTTGCATTCAGAAAGGTTATTATATATTTTTTTTTAGCGATATGCGTTTCATATAGGAATGTAAGCTGTCGACAAGCGCCCCTCACCTGCATTAATCTCAATTCAATCTTTTTATGGTCGAGTTTCACTTAAAGACTTAATTTAATCGATTAGTTATGTATGGGTGATCTGATCACGCATATATAGTTTTGTCCAATTTATCAACCATATTTGCTGATTACCGGTTAATTGTATAACCACTCCAGTGTCCAGTGTTATTGTGTAACCAGTGTGTTTATGTTTGTTAATGACTTTGTATAACAACACTTTGACCTAAATGGAAGTAGTGCTAACCACTAGACCATTCAACACATTTGTACATACATTTATATACATACGGTCATAAAAATGTTCTATTTCATTTTTGCTCATTGCATGGAAATTGGCTCTATTGTATATTTTACCAAATACTTCTACACGGAATGGCATTTTGATAATTTTTTTGAAAACCAGATTTCAAAAAACGATTTTGTGCATTTGTTCAAAACAGCAGTTGACATGATGTATGTGATACATATATAAGTTTCAATAGGTCAGGTTGACAAAACGCCTGCTTGAGAACATATGAGAAGATTCAATGCTCGGACAATAAACGAAGTGACAATTAATAAAGTCGGCAATAAATTTCAACCGGGATATAATTTTTGTCAATAAAAGAGGGATTAATGATTCGAGGGGAAGATTTCCACATTTGGAAATGCCGTCAATTGTTTCACCAATACATGGTAGATATGTATGCAAAAACATTCGAAACAGAACGTTTAATATTCATTCGATTAAATCAAACCAAGCTTTTCTCTGAAGTACCAGTATATTTGCGAGAGCCAATTTAATATGACGGTTATTCACAACTAACGCACACACACAAAATCATCTCAAATGCACACGGCAAATATCCGATGCCAGCTTCGATAAAGATTTGTAGGAAGTTGTGACGAAAAATATGTAACATGAGCTTTCCAGAACACTGAATCCACTGAATCCAAAGTACGCAAAGTGATATCACCAAGGATTCAGTCAGTTACACGAAATTCAGTTACATGAAACGATGATCCTTTATATAAAAGAAGAGCCGCAGCAGATGGCGGTAAGGTAACAATATATAGATATGCGAAACGGGAACATGGAAATAGTTCCATAAACATGGATGGTTGTTCCATATTAATCCTTTGCTACAAAGAACATACAGATCGCACATAAACTTGGAATACGGTATATACGTCAAATCAGTCAAATACGTAAGTTAGAAAGTACTTTAATAAAGGCAACATTTCAGTTTTAGCGTGCTACAATGAAGCAGAACTGGGATGTATGTATCATTCATCAATGACACGTGCAGCACTTCACCTCCAAACTAAGTTCGAGCTATGTTTAAAATCATGCTGACCGCTTACTGTTCTTCATCTACAAGAACGTTATGGGAAAAAATATAAATCGCACATGGTTGATGATATTTCCTGTCCTATATAGCAAAATGATTGAAGATCTGTGCGTAGTATTAGCGAACTTAGTTCTCAATCAATTATTAATGCTACCGTCGAATCGATCTGCTCCGTCGGTCAATGTGAAATTACGTCGTTAATATAAATACAATACTGATGATTAGGTTTAATATAAGTACAATACGGGTGATTAGCATTTCAATTCAAAAGATCACAATTGTCAATTAAATTGATGTTTGCAATCACCATAAAAAAAGATCACGCTCAATCATTAAAAGTGCGCGCTTTAGATGTAGAACGGATTGATTTTCGTATGGACAATTATGTTGCGTAGATAGAATAGAGGCATAAAACTAGATAACCTCTATATCTGAACCAACAATGGAGCCACAACAAATAATGTATAACCTGCAGAAGCATCGAGAAATTGAACATTAGAAACCTGTAGGTTCTCTTTTCTTAGTGAGCACTCAGCACATTGAACATATGGGTACTGCGAACATTTGTAAATCCATTTATGTTCTGTATTATGTTATATATAGAGATGACACACCTCTACTAATTCAACAAGTTGCTTAAATTTTTTTTTGCTTACTTGAAAACTTATTTGATCGCTAATTTTTCATATATCCGAACTGATCAGTAAGAGTGCTGATTATTTTTCATCCATATTTTTAAAAAGATAAATTAAAAATTATGCGATCATTCTCATTACCACTTTTTGAAATCATTGCTACTACGTCAACAAAATGTCTGTGCACAAGCTTTATTTATAAGCGTAGCAAAGCACGCCGGGTCCTGCTAGTATATATATATATATATATATATATATATATATATATATATATATATATATATATATATATATATATATATATATATATATATATATATATATATATATATATATATATATATATATATATATATATATATATATATATAAACGATATGAGATATAACGAAAACGACCGGCACTCTCACGGTCGCATTTGTTGAGCTAGATCAAAAAAATTTTCTGTACTTGTGTGTTCTAATAATATCTTGAACGAATTCGTGAATCAGCAAAATCCGACACGTGGTTAAGAAACTAGAGGCTTTTTTCTGAAAAAAATTGATTTTTTAAAACCGTTATAACGGCCGTTTGGATACTAATATTTCAAAAAATTTAACAAATTTAAAATCTTTGGAATCTTTTTTATCAATTTGTTTTAAAAGTAGACCTCTGCAGTTAGAGGTTCCTGAGTGGGCGGCTCCAACAAAAAAGTTTGCAAAAAAAATTTTTTTTTTTAAAACAACCGGCACTCTCACGGTCGCATTTATAAGGCCAGATCAAAAAACCTTTTCTAAAAATGTGCGTTTTATTAATATCTTGAACAAGTTCGTAAATCAGCCCAATCCAACACATGGTTAAGAAACTAGAAGCTTTTTACTAGAAAAAAACTCTGTTTTTTAGATCCGTTATAACGGCCGTTTGGATTCTAATATTTTTAAAAACTTCATAAATTTAGAATTTTTGAAACCCTTTAATCAGTTTCTTTCAAAAAAAAGACCTCAAAAAACCTTTCTTAAAAATGTGTGTTTTATTAATATCTTGGACAAGTTCGTAAATCAGAAAAATCTGACACATGGTTAAGGAACTATAGGCTTTATACTAGAAAAAAAAGTAGTTTTTTTAATCCGTTATAACGGCCGTTTGGATACTAATATTTTTACAATCCCAAATTTAGAATCTGTGGAGACATTTTAATCCGTTTCTTATAAATATAAACCTCTGCAGTTAGAGGTTTTTGACTTGTTGGCTTCAACAAAAAAATTTGCAACAATCCCCAACTACAATTTCCAAAAACCTTATAACAGTCAATGTCAACCTTATAACAGTCAAAAAAATAAAAGATTTGAATAGAAGAAATTAATTTTTTGTTCTTAGAAATAAACTATTTTGATATTTTGCAGTAATTGCACGACATATGATATAGAGTAGGTTTGTGTCATAAATTGTCACACACATGTTCTGTGGTAGATTTTATATTTGTTTGTTGCAAAATTGGATAGATATAATTTTGCTTGTAGGTAGCTAATTATCTTTATGAAATTTGTTCGATATCTGTTTGAAATTAGTTTGTTTTGTTTAAACTAATCTGATACATCAGATTCTACTGGCACACAAAACTGTCTGATCTCGAAATCTACCTATTTCTAGCGGATATACGTGCCGCTAGGACTTTTTTTTAGGTGTAATTCGTAAATATTATGAATCCTTCACGGATTTGCAATGTCATGAATTTTAGTAGTAAAATAAAACAAATAAAACTTGCTTCAACTATATTACCAAATGACGATAAATGTGAGGATGAAGAAATACAAGATGAAAACGATTTCGATAACGACGACGAGCGGTGTTGAAGTGTTTATGATAAAAGTACTGATGATGACGTAGTTGAAGTGTTTATAATAAAAGTACTGATGATGACGTAGATACAGCATGCTATAAAACAGTAGTAGTTCGGAAACTGCCAAAATTAAATTAAAGCATACTGATTATGAACTATGGAATACTTTTTATGTTGCCGATTACTTTAATTGAATAAAATTAATATACTTATTATAGTAAAATATTTAGTTTTATTTAAGAAAAAAATTGAAAATAACTGTTTCCATTTATAATTAATGTACAAATCGAAAAGTCCAAACTATTGATGTTTGTTTTGATTTAAAGACTATCATTTTCTGTAGGTATGCAAAAACGGTATAAATACAGTGGTGCTATCAGACTCAATACAAACAAGTTTGCATTTTATATCTAATACATTAAATAAATGATCGGCGCCATAATTTTCATGAGCAATCAGCTACGAATATATGTATTTATTTCACTAGAGGGAAAAGGCGTTTCAAAAAAATTATATTTTCTCTTCAGAATTGATCCAAATACTCGGACTACAGTGTGTTCGTACAACAAAATATTTTTTATGCCTACAATTTCCTTATTTCGCGATAAAAACCATTTGTTTGCAGTATCTGTGCTAAACGAAAATGTGTCTAACTTCATTTTTGAATAAAAATCAATGGTAGAATTCTTACAATTTACTTCTAATATAATTTTGACCGGCACATGCTTGCCTTCATTTTTTTTCATAAAAACCGCCATTGAAGGTTCTGTTGATAGATTGATGTTTGTTGATTTGCATTTGCTCTGTTCAATAATCCGTTTAGCAGCTTGAATTAACGGTCTTTTTCCGTTTCTTAAAAATTTTTTAATACGGCAGAGCAGGCTTTCAAACGGATATGCACTAAATGAATCAAGCTCTCCAAAGCGTCGTACATCATCAACCAAATGAATAAGATTGTGAATATTGCTAGTCATATACTGCTCTCCGTATATGTCTCTGAAGTTTTCAATGTAATGGTTGAACATTATTTCTGCCAGAGGAAGCAGACAAAAATATTGATTCGATGAGCAAATTGTTACAGCACAAAATAGTAACAGAAAGTGCTCGTATACATCGACGGGTAAGTATCCCTTAAGTGCAACAACTCCGATGTAATGCAAAAAAGTGCGAAATTCTGTACCTTTCTAATGACGCAAACAGTCGAGTCCTCTCACGGCTCGATGCATTTCAATTGACATTTTGCATGTTTTCAGAAAACCAGAAATTTCAAGATCTGTCTCACTTTGTATTAGAATGCTGAAATGAAACATTGCGCCATCCAAACAGCAATCTTTTCATTACGCCAAGATGCACAAGATGCAATAAATGTAATGAATCAGAACTGGAAACTGTTCGGTTATATCAATGTATTCCAATTGCAGTAATGGTGAAGCATATTTATGATGCGAGCCGTATTGTTTCGCGCAGAACTCTGAATCTATTCGTTTATTAGAAATCGTACGTGGAAAATAATTGGTGTGGCTTAATTAACTATATTCACCGATGGTTGTTCATTTAAGGCAGCAGTGTTGTCCATTGAAACTAACAACGCCTGAGGAAAATAGAAAAAAATAAATATGAAATGTATTTGAAACTTCCAGTTGATGTGGCATTTACCTTTCACAAAGGCTCTTGCTAGCGAATCCAAGATATAGCACCGAATTTTCACGGATATTTTATGACCATTGAAAAAAATTCCACAAGACAAAATTGTTCTCAACTCTTCAATAAATGGCATCAAATATGAGTTTAGATCTGATGGCTTCGATTTTCCACAATATATTCCCACCACCATCGGTTTTTGCTTGGGAAATTTAGCAATATTAGCTAGGATGGGTCAAAACTCATCCTTGGAGCTTTTGAATATTGGTAATCCGTCAATGTTTATATTCAATAATGTATCAATTTTTTTTTTTTAATAAAATGTGTTGTGTAGTAGGAATTACAATATGTGTCACAATAACACACAAAAACCTTTTAAGACCAAGGTCCCACAACAACATACGTTCAAAGGTGTTGATGGACGTAAACCTTTCTTTTTTTGTTTCCTAAAATTAACATGATATTTTTGAAAATATATTTTCTAAGTAAAATTGCAAGCCATTATGCCAATATTGGCCATCACCAACGGGTATGGTTTCAACCGTTATTGGCGTTTCCATTAATGTTCGTGGGTCTTGTGGTAATACAGTTTTACCGAGACGTTCATTTAATATTTGGATGATAGCTTTAAGTGCTGAATTATTGATGTTGAATCGTAACGCCCAATTTTTAATATTTTTACGCAAATAATGGTTTTGACTGATTTCGTCCTCAAAGGTATCGCTTAAACTGCTTACTTTGTCAATATCACTTCTTTTATTGTTGGCATTAGTATGGTTATTAGTTTCTATGCTATCATGCTCTTTAGAGTTTCTGATTTCTCGAGCTTTTATGAATCTCGAGATTGGAGAATCTCGATTTTATCAACAATCGTGTTTCTCGAGAAATCGGGAATAATTATTTGATTTTCTCGAGATTTTCGAGACTCTCGAGAATTATTAAAAATTAATTTAAACAAGAAATTGATTCATAACAAAAAACAAATTAACTAAATATTGTACTCATATGAATATGTTTATTCAATAAATAAAAGAATTTAATATGCAATATGCATTAAACAATGTATGTTTTATATGTCGGGATATGTCGATATAATGCTGTCATTGTACACTCAGAAAAAAGAGATAGCTTATTTAACGTAAAGTATATCTTAATTTAACTGAAAATGACGTACGAATTGAGCCAGCGGAGGCATAAGTAAATTAAACAAAATTGACTAAGTAAAAGCTACTTAAAAGCATGTACAAAATTTTGCGCTGCTATGCTTCTATTATGCTACCATCTGTCTCACCAAAAAAATGAAAAAAATTTAGTTTTTTTGCAATTATTAATCGTTTTTTTATCAATTCAGGGGGAATTTTATATACACGGCAATGATTAACAGCGGTTAAGAAGGGCCCTGTAAACATAAAATGCTATTTATTATTAATATTTATTTTGGACTTAACCCGGATTCGATCCCCAGACCTCTGTGTACAAGGCAGCAGCATTAACCATTCGTCTATCTAAATAATTATTTACATCAATTTATTTATGAATATTATGTTGATGCTTAAGTTTAGGACGTTCGATTCCCAGACTGACTACTATTTATTTTTATTACATTTTTATTATTTTTTTAAAATAACATAAAAATGATTCCTTTTTATTCATAAAAATTCAATTTCACAGCATTTCAATTTATCGATACTGTAGTTATTTTAAAATTATATAGACCTAAACATTTCAAATTTATTCCGACAATAATAATAATGTAACTAAGGTAACACAGAAATAACAATTATATATATGTCAAATTCTTTTTGCCAAAACATTGTTCTGACATTTTTTGCTCTCAGGTTTTATTTGGTCAAAAAAAGTGAGTTTTCACCCTAAAAAGATTTTTTTGAATCTAGATTTTTAGCTATAGAGCAAAACATAAAATACAATAAAAAAAAGAAATACATATATCTCTCAAAATTAGTAAACAAACAAAACGCCACACTAAAACGCAAGAGCATGTGCTGCATAAATTGACAGATATATATGTAAATTTTACTATTATTTTAAGTAAAATTTACGTTTTATATGACTTTAATACTCGAAGTCATACGTAATTTTCAAACTATGAAAACATAAATTTAAAGATGCCTTAGTAAAAAGTACGTATCATATAAGCAATTTCCAGCATACTTAAGTTAATCTCTTTGGGTAAATAGTGGATTATATATACGCGTGTGTATAAGTATGTTTAACACTATTTGCCATGTAAATTTAGCATTTTTCGACGGTTATGTTTTACAAAATTGTTAAGTAAATGTAACGACCATTAGGTAACTTTGTTTTCATCTTTTAAAATTAACTTTCGTATAAGCTAAAATTACAGCAATCATATGTTTATTTTACTGTTTCAGTAGTAAATTTATTTTCAAAAATTTTACAATTCCAATTTTGCTTTATTAACGTGGCACAGGATAATATTACTCAAACTATCAATACTTTCCCAAGTAACAATTCTTAGAGCTATAAGTGTCGTGACGCTGTACTAAAGCTCTAAAAAAGAACCTATGTTGCTAGTGGTTCTTTTACTTTGTAGAATGATACTTGAAGCTCTAAAAACAATTAATGGTACTTTATAAAGGAGTTTCTACAAACTCTTAGCTCTAATAAAGTCTAGAGCAGGAAGTTACTATATTAGCTTTACATTAGCATAATAATCTTATTTAGAGCTTTAAAATCAAAGTAGTACAGCACCACTTGTTATAGACCTATAAGCTCTATTTCACCTTTGCAACAGAAAAACAAGCTATTTTAAAGCTTTATTAAAGCTCTTAGCATTATTAAATCTAACTCTAATAAAGTGTCAACGTATGTTTACATACAGCTTGTTTATAATTAGAAAATGCAACAAAAAAGCTCGTTGTTTCTTTTTACGTTAATTTAGAGTTATTGCAAGTATATGAAACTTTACTAAAACTCGCAGCAACATTTCGCATGACATGACATTTTAATATAAATAGAGAGAGATGCTTTATCCCAGGTTAGAAATACCAAGGCTTATCAAATGGGCCAAGCTTGGCCCAAGCTTGGAAAACTAAGAAATGATTATCAAGGCATGGCCAAGTCTTAGTCTGATACATTTTGTCATACTAAGCCAATGGTTAAAATAAATAAATATAATTGTATCTTTTGACTACTATATTTAGTTTTGGGCCAAGCTTGGTCCAATGTTGAAACAAATTTATTGTAATTGTAATATAATTTCAGCATTTGTGCAATGATGGATTGTAACCAACAAATTTACAATATATGAGGAAATTCCAATTACAATACCCGGTTAATAAAAGGCTAAGGGACCAGACCTGGACCAAGCCAGCACAACAGGTTTCGGGGTTTGGAACAGACTTAATATTTTCAAACGGCCCAAGTGTGTGCCAAGTTTGAACTGATGTCCTTGGACAAAGTCTGGCAAATAAGACTTGGGCCAGATCTACCAAACCAATTTTTTTTCCAGACCTCCCTTAAATGTGTGGAAAGAATTTGTAGAAAGAGCAACATTTATAAAATTAGAGAAAAACTTAATATGGCTTGCAAATGTTTACACTACATTAGATGCGTAACATAATAAACCGAATCTTGGTTCAGTCTAGGCATTTAGAACTGGCCCAGACTGTAACCAAAGCTAACTAGCCAAGGGTCGTTAATGCTGGGCCAAGATTGGTTCCTTGTTTAATAAATCATGCATGGTGTAGAAGTAGTACTGACATTTTTTTTGTGATTTTTGTTTGTTGATCGTATTTGGGAAGTTTTTGTTTTGTATAACAGGTATTAATATTATCAAAATATTATTTTGTGAATAAAAAATTAACCAATCGCAATCAATCTTAATATTTGTAATGAAAAAATATATTTGTAATGAAAATTTGTAATCAATTACATTAATATTTGTAATGAGGGTTAATATTTGTAATTAAAAAATAGAACAGAATACAAGGGATCTTTTTAAATTGTAATTGTACTGATTTTTTTTGTTCAAAAATTCTGATTTTTTATAAATACTCAGTACAGCCGAAAAGAATACACTATTAAAAATTTTGCATTGCGCAACGTGTTTA